>PPNM03000069.1:0-45645 GCA_003707275.3 Kregervanrija fluxuum | reverse complement strand
GTGTTTTGGATCCAAGGCTGAGCACATAAAACAATTTTACCAGAGATATCAATAGAACCAGACAAACGTGGCATAGAACCATAAATAGCGGATAGTAATGATGATTTACCTGATCCGATTGAACCTGTAATAACAATAAATTCACCTTGTTTAATGGATAAATTGATTTTATAAAGATCAAGTGATAGCTTAGTAGGAATAGATCCCATATCTGATGATGATTTTTCTGAAATTTTGACTTTTTCATTGTCAACCCATTCCAAAGATGAATCATCGTCAACGGCATCCTTCCAATTGAATGAAGCATCGATAACTTTAATTGCAGGCTGAGATTTGCTATATGAGTTCAAATGATATTCAGTATCTGGTGTCTCTTCTTCCACTAACAGATAGTGTTGAACTCTACGAAATGCAACAATAGCATCACCAGCAGAACTTAATGCCGTTGGTAACATAGCAATATTCATAGTTAAGATATTAAACAATGTTAAAGAAGAAAAGATATTAGCGGCACTCTTTAAACCACGATTCTGACCGAACATAGCTAGGAAACCAATCAATGCTGAAACCATAGGCAATGTGACTGCAACACCGGAAATGAAATTTCTGAAGATTTGAATCTTCAACATAATCAACATTTCATTGGATCTGATTTCTGAAATTAGTTTACTAAATGGAAGTTCCCAAGCATAATATTTAATCATTTTCATATTGTTCAAAATTTCGTTTATGTATTTCACTCTTGCATCTGTTTGAACATTAGCAAATCTTCTCCACTTCATAAGCTTCTTGGTTGCAAGAATAATCAAAAAAGTAACCAACATGAAATAAGCAACACCGCCAAGTGATGCACCACCTAAATGGACAGCTAGTAATGCAATAACAATTGTCAAAGAAATTGGGAAACAAATAATGAAGGCAAAGAAATTGAAAGCCAAATCTATTTTTGACAAATCGTTACCTAACAATGTTGTGACTCTTGATGGAGGATATTCAATTTTTGAATTTCTACTGAGTCTAAAGGATTTATCTAGCAAAACTTTGGTTAGGACACCCTTAACTTCAGCACCACAAAAACTAGCATCATTAAAATAATGAGCAAACATCATACCCACAAAAAAAACAATCAATGCAACACCAACAGCTAATCCATAACCACTTTTATCAACCGGTATATTAGAAGCTTTTTTGTCGACATATTGAATTAGAGAACGAATTTGCAGAGAATTTAAGGCCGAAGCTGCGTCACCCAACATTTTGTAGAAAACTGCTACAGTATAATCTCTTCTATAAGTTGCATATATAGACCTGAGAACCAATGTTTCAGGATATTTAAATTTCGGGTCTGTTTTCAATTTGTCTCTATTTTCTGGGGTATCTTCTAACTTGTTTCTTTTCAAATAATTTTTTTCAACATTACACTTTCTTGTATTAAAATTCCCAAGTAAAATATTAGTACGTCTTTCCACATCATAAAGTGAGCCTTTGGAGATTTTATATAAATCTTCAGGTTGAACTGTTCTTTTATAGCCAATTTTCAGAATTGGTGCACACCATAAATAAAATGCTTCACTAAAAATATTTGTTCTCCTGAACGGGAATTCAATTCTTTCATCATCAGTTGGAATTGGAGGAACAGTTTTATCGAGTAAAAATGCACTTAGATATCTTCTCTGAGGATGAATCCTAGGATCGCCAGCGACTCGTCGTTCGATATCTTCTTTTGGATAAGGAATATCTTTGACTCTTTTTGAAGAAAATAATATTCTAATTTCCTCCATTAGTGTCGTGAGGCCTTCTTGAACTTTTCAACAAATGTCGAAGATGTGCAAAATTGTGATATACCGTGTTGAAAATTTTAAAGTCAGCAAAAATATTCTATGACAAATTGTGGCATTTAAATTCAAAATCAGATATCCTGCAAAACGAAAAAATATCTAGCCGCTTCCGCAAACAGCAAATTCCCCATTCGGTCCTACGAGGATTTTCACGGAGTTATCTTCATTTCTACTTAGCTAGTTTACTGGCTCAATAACAATCAGGTATGATTATTTTCAATAGATCATGATCATTATATACCGGGAGAGTGCTAGTACATTAATTTTATTTTGGTTTAGTATTATGAATAGGTCTATGTGGTTTTCTAAAGGGTACAAGATCGATAAAAAACACGCACGCTTACCTCGATTGTAAGAAAGCTTGGCAACAACAGGTTTTGAAGCCGATTATGTTACTCTGATGTATTCAACATAACATAAATTTAAATGCTTATACGCTTAGGAGACCGATATAATTTCAATTCGTGATGGAATATTTTCCCTATTGAAAGACGGTAAAGAATTCTACACTGGACATAAAAAATTGCCTAAATGAGATATATTGATCTTTTTGCGCAGGTTACCAAAAAAGCTTCCAGCATATCTTCATGACAGCTGAGACTGTGTATCCTAAAACCATGGACCTAATAATAGCTTTTCTGTATGCTCCATTTCTCTCAGTCAGTTCCTTTGTTTTGGGATTTGTGGGTGGCCAGTGTAGCAATCTAGGATCGTACATTTCCATTCCAACAGGATATTTTAATACTGGTTTTATTTTAGTACCGACTTTCCTCGATTTCCTTGCAGAAATTCTAGCTTGATTTTTTTGGTTTTTTATGGCTAAACCAAGCTTTTTTTTTTCTGTTCTTGTAAAAATGCTGTTTTTACTGTAGGTGAATGGTTTGATTTGTCCCATAGTTACAAAACAATTAGTTGTATACTCGTTTTTAATGTAGTTCAATATAGTGTCCATAAAATTGCCTGAGGGCTAAACAACTTAATTTATTATTTCTCCTTTAATTCGTATGAACTCAAAAGTAATTCATACATTACTGGTCATATTGTGATCTATCTACTATTTTGTAGGGAAGTCTAGAAGATAAAAAAATGTAGATACAAATCGACGCAATCGACGCAATCGACGCTGTTGGCTCTGGCGGAGAAAGCAAAGTTTTTTCCGGGGTCGAAGTTGTCAATTCTCTCAACTATAATTTTTTTTTGTTTGCACCTAGATCTCTACCAAAAAGTATGTGTTTTTTAGGAAACCTATTTAATACAATAGCTGAGTTTGTTTCAAACAATAATACACAGCAATTGGACATAAAATGTCATTAAATTCTCCTGTTAATACCCAGACTACAGATAGAAATCAGATTTCTGATCAGAATAATAATGCCACAACTGGCGTTGACGTCTCGGCCATAAAAGACACTTCAGAGAATTCATCGTTTTTGAAAAACGAGTATGATAGAACGGAACAAGAAGCAAATAATGGAAATCATGAAACTAAATCTCATAAAGATGACAAACAAAAACCTAGAAAAAGAAAGAAAGTGGGAATCGCTTGTGTTTATTGTCGCAGATCACATATGATTTGTGATGAATCCCGGCCCTGTAAGAGATGTATAAAAAGAGATATTGGACACTTGTGTCATGACGAGCCAACAATTAGAGAAAGAAAATCAACTAAAGCTACAACTACCACCAAAATACCCGAATCTCTTCCTTCACTGGTGATTGCCAATGCTGCGAAGACGATTACTCCGGTAGCTACAAACTTCCCGACTTCTTCAATGTTTCAAAATCAACCTAATACCAATATGCCCACATTACAAACTTCTAATACATCAGCACAACCCATTATGAATGGTAACTTTTCTAAATCAAATTTAACTTCAACTAATAACACGGATAATACGAAGAGCGCTTCACCATCGCCTCATACAATTAAACATAACAATAGTGGTAATAAAATTTCCGGTTTATATAAGCACAAACCATCAGAGATTTCTTCTGCAACCATTTTGAATGATTTAGGAAATACTCTCCCTATATTAAATCCATCTTCAGCAACAATCAATCAACAACCATTTTTTTATTCTGAACATGCTGGTTCAGAATTTAATTCTTTAACTGAATTTTTATCAATGATTGATGATAGCGATATGATGAATTCGATCAATTTAAATAATGATCCTATGTTGCATAAATTAGAGAATTCAAATGCTTTTAGTGGTTATAGTAACAATAATTCTTCAACTAATTTAGATAATCATTTTGATTCCAGCTTTTTTACAAATTTACAAAAGGTTCGATCAAATGCAAATATAGGTAATCAGCATCAACAACAACAGAAACAGCAAAAGGCATCAGATCCGCTTACCCAAGCACAACATCAACAAGTATCACAACCACAACAGACGCAGGACTTTTCAGATTTTAATGTTCAGCAACAAATCTCGTCAACTAATCTTAATCAACTCCAGCAGCAACAAATACAACAACTGCAAGCACAATTACATATGCAGCAACAACAGCAACAGAAAATGCTGCAACAACAACAACAACAACAACAACAACAGCAGCAACAACAACAACAACAGCAGCAGCAGCAGCAACAACAACAACAACAGCAACAACATTTCCAACAATCGTCACAACCCCAATTGCAACTACAAATGTCACAACATGAACAACCTGTTCCTGGCCATTTTCAACAGTCTGGTCAGACATCACCAATCGCTATGAAATCTAATGTCGGGCCTTATATTTCGGATGCAGCTCGTGATAAATTTTTCTTAACAGCTGCTGATCCAACAACCGAAATTTCACCAGAAGAACGACTAAAACAGGTTATTAATGCCAAACTCGAGGCTGGTTTATTAAAGCCATATAATTATGCCAATGGTTATCAGCGACTTCAAACTTATATGGATAAGCATATGGCATCTTCTAGTCGTCAACGTATTCTAAAACCGCTTTCGACTTTTCGTCCTGGTTTTAGAGCCATCGCTAAAACATTGAAAGATATTGATTTGATTTTAGTTGAAGAAAATTTTGAGCGTATGTTATTGGACTATGATAGAGTTTTCACATCAATGGCCATTCCTGCATGTTTATGGAGACGTACTGGGGAAATATACCGAGGTAATAAAGAATTCGCTTCTTTGGTAGAAGTTTCAATTGAAGATCTAAAAAATGGTAAGTTAACAATTTGTGAATTGATGACGGAGGAAAGCAGTGTTAATTTTTGGGAAAAATATGGAGCAATTGCGTTTGATAAAACTCAGAAAGCAGTTTTAACAAGTTGTAATTTACGTAGTAAAGATGGTAGAAGAAAAAAAAATTGTTGTTTCAGTTTCACAATTAGAAGGGATAGGTATAATATTCCTAGTTGTATAGTGGGAAATTTTATTCCTATTCAATAAAAATTTTGTATAAAATGTTTTTGCTTTTTTCTAATGGAAGCTATAACTTTAATTTATTCATATAACATACTTATACAGATCCTAATCCAACTTTAACTTATCACTAACTTCAGTCAAAAGGTCATGATTTTCAATGTGGTCATTTTCTTGAAAAAATTTCCCGAGAAGACCATATGTAACGTCACTTACATTTTTAAAAACGAAGTTTTCACAGTTTTCATCTTTAGTTGCAGTGTTTAAGCAATCAGCAAATTGAACAGTTCTGGAAGTAACTTTTACAAAATTATCGACAACCCTTTCTGCATTCTTTGTAACTTCGTAACCATTTAAGTTACAAATTACAGGAACAACTAAATCGCCGTCAGTATGGATGAGCTGTCTAAGTTCTTCTTCAATTTCTCTAAACATTGGATGATGAGCCGGAATTCTCGTTTGCAACCTAATTTTGGCAATTCTACTGTGCCATTGTCTCAACTGTGTTAACTCTTTCTGTATCACATTTAATTTATTCACTTTGGTTTTTAAATCTTCAAATTCACCGGAAACAACTATTTGAGAATATCCATTAATATTAGCCACGTTTATCTTTAAATCGTCTTGGACAACTTTCAAAATCGATTTGAAATCTTTATCTCTAAATAAAAATGCTGTCATACCCCATTCTTCACCGTTTTGACTATGTCTAGCAACAACTTGTTCCATCAATTCGCCACGACGTGCTGAAATCTTCAAACCTTCCTCAAGTGATATGACGCCTTGGACAACAAGGGCACTCAATTCACCCAAGCTATGACCTATGATATAGTCCGAACATCTAACGTCCCACCCTGTGACATCTTTCACCACATTATAGTTGAGATAAGTCGCTAATAAAACAAGAGGCTGGACAAATGAAGTACGTGATAGCAACTCATGGGACTCTCCAGAACTTGGATAAGTATGTGGTGAAAAATACTTCGTTATTGGAATATGAGGTAGAGTTTCAGAAGCCAATTCTAATGCTTGAACTACACTTGGTGATCTATGTAACATGGGTAATTGAAATAAAGATTGTGAAATATTGCCTTGCCCAGGGCATATTGCTATAGTTTTGGACAAGCAATCAGAACCTGTGGATAGAAAACGTATTCCATTATTTAATTTGTGTCTTAGCATAATATTATTATTATTCCAGAGTATGTAGAATAATAAAATAATTCATTAGGTTCATGTAGGAAGGAAAAAAAGTAAAGTTCATTGTTGGCGAAGACACTACCCCTGACATGTACACAAGATATTCTATGAAATTAATATATAGTCACAAAGTAATCTAGATAGAATATATAACAGCAACTACAGAACAACATATGATACTAAAATATTTAGCAATTAACTTTCACTAAAAGGTTTTTGTAAATTATGGTTTCCTCAGCTGTCATTTTTTTATTAACAACTTCAGTCCAAATTATATCAGCAGTCAATTGACCACCATACACACAACCAGAATCTAATCCAACAGAATACTCTTTTATAGCAGTACCACGCTTGGCATCATGACCATAATAAACTTTGGTACCAAGGGCAAATTCATCACCCGTAACTTTTTTTAATTTATCTGCAACAATTTGCTTTTGTTTTTTATTCCAAATTTTAGTCCAAGCTTTGGACTTCACACCACCTACTTTGTCATGTCTATCATCAGTTGGGATTTTCCAATTAGGAGGTAATAAATTTCTCATTGTTGTAACCGCTTCGGGGTCTTGGTCCTCTAAATCTTTATTCCATACTATACCCGCATGAACTGCAACTCCGTTGGAAGGATATTTAAATAATTTATCTTGTTTTTTATTGATATAATGAGGAACTGGACCTAAATCTTGAATCAAGCTACATTGGCTCAAGAAATTTATATGTTCTGGTGTCAACCTTTTAGCAATTCTCATCATTTCATCCAAGTCATAATTCTCTTGTGGGTGTAAGAACGTGACGTTTGAATAACTATGCTTTTTAAATCTTAATGGTTTAAGTGCGTGAAATTGTATGTATCTTTTCAAAATTTCCATTTCATGATTACCCAGAACACAATCAATTTTATTAGCAATTGCGAAGTCTAGGACACCCAATGAATCGGGTCCTTTATCTATAAAGTCACCCAGCATTATAACTTGATCTTCTTTTCCGCCGTCGTAATCAATACGAGCTAATAACTCTTTGAGTTTACTCAGACAACCATGGATATCACCGATTAGGATTTTACGTTTTGCTGGTATTTCACTTACCGCTGAAAGTTTTGATATGTATTCTTTATATATTTCAGTATTTTCGGATAAATATGGCCAAGAGGTAAAATCCGGGATGGTTTTTATTGGATTATCCGGATCTTTATATTTTTTCGAAGATTTTTGCGGTACCAACGGATGTAAGTAATATTTAGAATGCTTAACAATTGCAATATTTGGAATTTTGACACCGTCAGGAGCAATATTTGGTAAGAAAACAACCATAAAATAAAATAAACCCAAAACAAAAAGAAATATAATAAAAACAAGAGAATATTTCAAGAAATTATTTCCCCGAATACTTTTAGGTATAAAACCCTCATCTTCAATTTCATAATAGCCCTGATCATCGTAATCTGGTACTGGTTGACTTTGGGAAGTCAATGGACTAGTTTCTGAAATAGCCATTACTTTGAACAGAACATAAGGTTGAAACTAGCTAAGAAAAAGAAGTAGGGACTAATAAGGTAATGAAAATAAAATTATTTAATTACCTAGAATCGGGCGCGATGCATAGCTTTATTGATGATATCTGACAATAAATTAGGTTCAAATGGTTAGACATTAAGTTTTTAATATATATCTACTATAACCGCATCTCTGTTTATTTCTACGACATTATTTTTCAGGTCTAATGTCAAAATATGTATATTATAAGTATTTACAAGAAATATGGTAAAGGGAAAAACTAAAAAATTAGAAGTCTCGTAAATTATTGAAAACTAGGCATTGAATATTGGGCATATAATATTGAGGGAAATGTCCATCATTATACTTATTTCTTTGCCTCACTAGTATCATCCTCAAATTTAAAATCATTGTTAAGTAAACTTTTTAACGTCTTTGAAAGTTCTTTTGATTCCTCATCCTCGGGCATGTTTTTTAATTCTCTTTCAGCTTCATCGCCACCTAAAAACATTTTCATCTTGTACGTAAATTCTTTTAGATTAGAGATGTCATAAAACCAAAAACCACCAGAAATTAACATACCCATAGAAGTTGTTGCTAATAATGTGGCATGAGTAACTGCACCCATAGCATCATGATAAAAGTTAAATTTTGGTGGAACATGATTGTGTTGATAAAAATTAGGGTTGTATCTTCTCCTTATAATACCTCTGTAAGCAATTTTAGACGCAATATAAGTAGCAATCGTGAAACCATAGAATGTAGCCATTTGGTAGAATCTACGTTCATTATACTTCAAAACCGCTTCTGTTTTCTTGGAGGGGTCACCTCTACCCAATAGTTTACCAAAATCAAAACTGGAAGACATGATAAAATGTAAAGTATAGTTTTGATGTAGTGTGATCTTAGATTGCTTCTGTTGAGGGAATCAAACCTTGGGGAAAGAATTTAGTTGAACCTTTTTTCGAGCTCTCAAAAAAATCAGGCTGCGTTACGTAATCATGCTATTGACTGGAATACTTTAGGAACTGTATAATACTACATCTATATCTGGGTTTGTATATTTGACGCTAAAATAAGTTAAAAAGACTAAGACAGCAAAACTGAAAAAAAGAATAAATTACTAGCTATTTGATAATTCGTTTCATTTCTGGGCCATCACTGTTAATAATCGAAACACCGTTTTGATTATAGATTTTTCCGGTTTCTGTGTTATTTTCTGGGTAAACAGCTCTCGTATAATCCTTCACAACAAAAGTCTTGAATCCCAACTTGGATGAATCAATGCAAGAGTTTAACACACAATAGTCATATGCAATACCGACGGCATAAACTTCAGTGATACCATGTTCCTTCAAGAACTGTGCACATTCAGTTTTGTGGAGACCCCAAACATCCTGAAAACACGAGTAGTATTCTCTGTCTTGAAGATAACCTTTTAAAACAATCTTAGTTGGGACTGTCTGTTCCTTAAGTAATTTTTCAAATACTTCAGTAAACTCAGCTGGGAATTCTGAGCCAGGAGAATTCTGAACACAATGATCAGGCCACAAAACATGTTCCTTCTTTTCATGGAAATCAACTGGGTTACTCAACACCTTAGTGGTGTATGGTTCTTGATTATGGGTTTTAGCAAATGAGATGTGATCAATGGGATGCCAATCCTTTGTGGCAATAATAGCATCCCAATTATATCTGGACAAGTCCAATAATTCGATAATAGGATGTATAATCTGTCTACCGTCTTTAACTGCTAACGAACCGTTCGGTGGAAGAAAATCTTCTTGAAGATCCACAATTAACAATGCAGCTTTAGTCATGGTGTATAGGTCTATATATCAACTGTTCAATAAACAGCTTTCACGAAGAAAAGAATAATTATAGGCTTTTAAATACCAAATAGCAATGCTTTTGAATCAGTTGATTCATTTAAGCTAAACTTTTCTATGGTCTAAACTCCTAGTTGTGTGACCTCCAAATTCTGAGATTAAATGTCGTATCGTGATGATTGTTCTAGTCCTTCCCATCTAACATCCGTACACTGCTATATTTTACCATAGTAAAATGACGCTCATGTTAAAATTTGAATCATATTCTGATTGGGATTAATCATGTTGAAAAAGTAAATCAAAATGACTAATGATTAATTTGATTGAGTTTATTACATGAATGCAATTTCCTAGTTGATTTGAATGACAGAGGCGAACAAAAGGGCAACAAGTCCATCTTTTTTTTGGTTTTGCTACCATCTTTTATTTGTGCAATTAGTATTACGACAATTTACCTGGAGATATCCGACTTCCATATCGATTGACAAGAAAGCAATTATCTGATGGCAAAAATTTCATCTTTATTTTTGGAATACCCTATAATGACTTCATCTAGAGTATCATTGAACTCAAATTTAACTAATTCTAGCTCTTCAAATTTAGTTTCCGATGGTGAAAAGGTTAGCATTCATTCTCTTTCCAGCATGGATGCTGATTCTTTTAATCAGTTAAGCCCTTCTAAGTCTATTTACTTGAACTCTCCCACTATTTACACTCTAGATGGTATCATTTTGAAGCTTACCAGCAATGATGAACCAAATTCAGACATCACTCAAATTTTTGAATCCGTGTCAAGTTTATTTGGCTCCAATAATGACGATTTTGAGAAGCTCAAACTATTTTTGCAAAATTCAGATTCTGAAAATTTTGAAGAAAACAAATTAGAATTCATTACCATCATTAGTATTATGAGAGTCTCAAAAGAATTAGACTCAGTTTTAAGTCTTCCATTTACCCAAGATTCTTATAAAAAATCATATGCTCTTTTGATTTCCTTAATCGGTATGTTCAAATATCACTTTCAACTACCAAATAATCATCCTAATTACGCGTTCAAAAATTTTGGTTCAATGTTATGTAATGATTCTACCAATATTTTGAAACCGTTTTTAAATATTTTGTTGTTAGCACCGCCATTTGAACAGATTCGTTCGGATAAATTAGAAAAAACGTTCACGCTATTATTTATTTTTCATTTCTTTAATAAAGACTTATTTTCCTTTCTACAGAATAAAATTATACCAGATGAAAGTTTTAAAAAGAATTTATCAGAAGCTTTCAAATTTGGAAATATCAAAGATGTGAATCCAAGTGCGGTTAAAGATTATGATTCCACTCCAAGTTTTGTGTCTGTTTATCAAAGATTCCGATCTGCTATTTTGTTAGAACAATCAACATTCTTAACAGATTTTAAATTTGATAGCTTATTAAATTCAATATTTTTTTCTTCTATTCATAAACGCTGTCTTTTCCAAACAATTCATCAATTGGATAATATCAATACCAACTTTTCGAATTTGAAAATTAAGGATGACCAGTCCTCAAATGAGATTGTATTATTCGCCTATGCCCTTATTAGTAATAATAATAATTTTAATGAATGCATTGCTATCTGCTGCGTTCACAATGTTGAAATTTTAAGTTTTTTAGAAAATGTTTCTAAAGTTAAAACCCCTTCCAAAGAAAAAGATGCTGCTATGTTTTCTTTATTGAAAATTTTATCTGCAATTCTATCCAATTTTGATTTATTGAATATTGAGAATTCTGATTTGCAGAACATGTTACTTACTTATAATAATCATCATTTTAGAGAAATTCTAGGTGTACAAGATATGAAGTATGAGTTTAAAGTTAATTCTAAAACATTGATCCCAATTTTTGAACTTATTGATCATAACTTCAAATTAAATTACTTGTCTCAGAGAAATTTATTAGAATATTTAAAGATATCTTTAGTTAATATTAACTCTCATTTAAAAACAATGGATGACTTTGCAATGATTAATGGTGAATTAGTTGACATTGGCTGTTCTCTCAGTATTCATTCCTTATTCGATACTGTTCAATGTTTTTTGGCTGTCATTCTTAACAGGGTGGAATTTCAAAATGTTGAGTTGTTCAATCAAATACCCAAATCATATGTAGACCAGCTTGGTTTTAATATGATTCCTCCAGTCGGACGTGCTGACTTTTTATTCGAAAATAATTTCAATATTATTAGTGATAATTTTGGCTCTTTATTCAAAATGTTTGAAGATAGTGAAAATTCTCAAATTTTCAAAGAACTTGCGTGCCGTGATTTACTAAAAGACTGTTTAACTTACTCTGTATCCATTAGATCTAAGATTTATCTATTTTTGAATATTTTGAATGATAAGACTAACGTTCTGAGAGTTCCAAATGCTTCATCGGGTATACAAGATGGTGAATATCAATTGTACAAGTACAGACAAAACTGTTTTACTCGAATCGGTATGTTCAGATCCGGACGGACTTTAGATTTTAAATTAATGAATCCTGAAATTGGTTTATGTACAATATCCAACTTAACTCTTTTTATTTTAAGTGAAAATTATAAAATATTAAAAAATATCTTTGTTTCGCAGGATAGTTCCCTGTCAAGACTACTAAATGAATTTTCTACTGATTCATTTTTCACTTTTATCTTAATTTATCAAGAGTTTGGACTTCTGAATATGTTCAAATATTTCAGAGATTTAAATCAAGAAAACATCAAGCTGATATTACCATCCGCTAATATTATTTCTAGACTTTTTCCAATGAGGGTCAATGAAAATAACGGTTTGGATAATACATTGCATAATTACGTTCAAGCTTCAATACTCAAACTGGTTTCCGATATTGTTTATAAAAGTGTCATTGCTAGTAATTTAATCAGGCAATTTGTTGAACTATTTGATGATGGTCAGTCAAAGCCTTTTAAAGCATTAAACAAGTTTTTGAAATCGCATCCATCAACATTGAAGCCGTCTAAGATTCCTAAAGGTATGACAACTTTGAATGTTAAGAAATTTGTAAATATTTTAGGCTCTACCGTTTACTATTCTTAATTTTAACAATTTATTAATTAATTACTTTCCTATTTTCCTTTTGTATGCTTAGTTCATTTACTATTTTTTGTTTCTTTTTTTTTGAGATGCTAACTGTACAATTTTTTTATTGACATTACTTTGGTTCTGAAAACTTGATTCAAATTTTCATTTTAATTCTGCTTCAAGACTAATAGTTGTGGTTTGTTTTTGGTTAATGTGCAATAGCCTAGTTTATAAACATTGTATTTTTTATAACTGAATATAAATAATACATTATAGATATCTTGATGCACCAGCGGTTTTGTTGATCATGATGTAAAATATGATTAAAGGTAAAGATTACAAAATAAAATGAAGGAAAATTTAAATGGTTAGATTATATACAATAACTAAATACATAACACGCACAGTCAAATCTACAAAAAAAATTGTGCAATAACCTGTTTGGCTTCGGTATTATAATTATTCAAGATTGCCATGCTTTGATCCTGGGGCAATGTACTCAACAGTTGTTTGATTGCTGCGACAACTTCGTGAGAAGTCTTATCTTGGATAGAATTATATAACAGCGCTTGAACAACATCATCTACCACTTTAGGAATATCGGCCATAACGGCAGGGTGTTGTTCATGAATTAAATCAACCAAGAACATGTATGCATATTTTGCGGCATCTTCATCTTGACAAACTGGTAGTAATTTCAACCAGGAACCAATAAGATCATTTAAATTTGGAATTTGATTGCCGAATGCTCGAATAATTTTAGCCATTGATGCACAAATATTTTCAGTGGCGCCTATATTATCTGAAACTCTGGAGTCAGGTATACTTGCCATTTGAGACATTGAGGGTAAACAGGCAAGGCAAAATTGTGCATATTCTGAGCCACCGTATTGTGCACAAACGCCGACGCAATATGTGGCAATTTGACGAAGGCTAGATTGTGAAGAAGTTAATGATTCACCGACTGGATTTAAGAAAAGATCTTTGAATTGGTAAGATTGAGGGCCAGTGTATTCCACTAGATCGCAAGCAGATGATAAGCCAAGTTGTTTTAAAGATGTATTTTCGTCGGTTATAAATGAAACCAGAGTAGGTGCAAGAGATTGGAACGCTGGCAAGAAGCGGTCATGGGAATTTTTGAAAACAGTTGTGAGTCCTTTCGTAATTTCTTCTAGTAGTTCTTCATCAGAATATTCTTCATCATCTTCTGGAATTTCTTCATTATAATCATCATCTGCCGACTCGCGGGCCTTAATTCTTTCATAAGTTTCAGAAAGGTTTGTTTGGACAGATTTACCTAATTCAATTAACTGCTGGTCATCAAGAGCATTTGGACCCATTAAATCTAGGCATTTTGCAAGCGAATAGTAGTAAGCAACATATAATTCAGGGACAGGATCAGTACCTAATTGACTGATCAATTTAGTAGACATACTTTTCCAAAGTGAGATGGTTTGCGTAGATTGAACACCTGTTGCAGCAATGGCACATTCAATTAATGAAGGCATAGTCATAGCGCAAGTGCCTCTAACACCATCATGCAAATAAAAATCCAAACCCGGAATGACTATATCATTGGCAATTTCATTGACAAATGGATAAAAATCACTGCCTAAAACATCAGCATAATTTTTAAGTAATTCAATAGCACCCGCTTTATCATCCAAAACAGCTGTATGAACGGCAATATGCTTTCCAGAAAGTTGAATAACCTCATAAGCTTCATTTTGATTAATTTCTTCTAATTCATTTTCTTCAACAACAGAAATATCCTGAGTTGCCTTAGCTTGTTCCAATAGAGGGGGCAAAACACCTTGTAAATATGGTAAGAAATCTTTACCGATTAATTTACAAACTCTACTCCAACCTTGTTCCAGATAACTTTTAACTGGATCGTCATCGTCCTGCAAGTTCTGTTGTAAATGAGTAAAAATTTGTAGGATTTCTTCTGCATTTTGAATAAATTTTTCCTTACCTACGGCCATAGCAATTAAAGTGGCACATTCAATTGATTTTGCTTTTAACAATCTATTTTCTGTACCCATATCAGCTTTCATGACATCTAATAATAAAGGCATCAAAGTGTCATAATATTTAACGAACTTGTTTTCAGCAGCATCTGCAACAATCGCAATTGTTGTAATAACTTGCTCTTGGACGTACCTTTTTGGAGCATTCTGTAGCAAAGTTAATAAATTTGATAATAAATCATCTAAATATGGTTCCATTACTTCTTTCGTTGCATCTTCGGAAAAATTAACTAAGGCTGCAGCTGCATGCGCCTGAACTCTTGGAACATTTTTAATATTTAGCATTGATATCAAAGCAGGTAGAATTCTATTTCCGGCAGTTCTTTGAATAACATCTGCAAAATCCGTAGAAATTTGACCCAATGCATTACAACAGGCATATTGAACTCTTGGATGTGGATCTTGTAAAGAAGGTAGAATTAAATCCAAAATTTTTGGAATTTCTGAAATTAAAACATCTCTACAACCTTCAGTGGCTGATGACAATGCCATTAGAGCAGCTTGTCTTTCATGCCAATCTTGAGATTGTAACATTTGAGGTAGGTATTGGAATAATGGAGCAGCCAAAGATTGGCCACCTAATTTAAGAGAAACTCTATCTAATGATTGCCTGGCTGCATTGTATTCCTCATCTTCGTCTTCATCATATAAATCATCGGAATTATTCCAGTCTGCACAATCCTCATCATCAATACAAACTTCAGTCATTAATTGTAATGTTATTAAAACCATGGCGGATGCGTAATTTGATTCTCTTTTACACATATTTGGAGATGATTCTGAAAAACAAGTTAATAACTCTAAAGCCGATAATCTTGCATTCGAATCAATGTCTTTATTTTTGGCAACCTCTGAACAAAATTCAATAATTGTGGGAAACATTGGTTTAAAAATTTTTGGTGCTAACTCAACCAATTCAATCAAACTTTCCAAAACGGAAGCCAATGCTGTTTCATTACCACTTTCAAGTAGCCTTGGTAAAGAATTTAGTAAATTTGGCAATAACTGAGATAAAGTACTCCAAGTTGATTTTGGTAAATTTTCAAAGAATGCAACAAATGCAGTACATGTGGCAATTCTAACATCATCAGAAGAATCTCCAAAACCTGAGTGAAACATTTTTAAAAACGATTCATTTAAGTCATGATTGCTAATAATTTGGGGTGATGTACTAATAATTCTAAACGCAGATTCTCTAAAACTTTGATCTTGATTTGAGGTCGCCTGTAGAATGGTAGGTAATAAATCTGGCCATTGACAACTATCATCTTTGGAAACCTCAGCAATTGCATCTGAAAGTTTATGTCTAACATTATTAGACTGTTGTGATGCGAAACCACCCAAAAGCAATCTACGAATTTCATCCTTTGCACCTTGGCTTATATGATCAATTTGTCTTGCAGTAACCGAAAATCCTTGTTCACCGGGAGATTTAATGGCAAATCTTCTAAATAAAACCGCAGAAAAAGCTCTGTCGTTATCGCTAGCACCATTTGCAGCCTGTTCAGCCAAAAAAACTAACAAAACATCAATTCTTTCTCTTTGAGTCCAATCTTTGTTTAAAGTCGCCTCCGCTTGTTGACGTAGTGAATTATCTGTTGACGATAAAGCAGACAAAAGTTGTCCTAAAACATTCTGAATATCACTTGGAATACCTGACATGTGTAACAGATTTCTAATAACAACTGAAATTTACAACTTTGAGTTTAATAAAATTTAACTTGGGGGATAATGTTGAAAAATTGGTCAAATTTTTAATAGAAACAAAAAAAAAAAATATTTATTCTCATCCGTGCACCGGAAAGATCAAAAAAATTTAATTACTTTTATTTTCTGAAAAATTTTTATCTTCCCTGTTATCATTGCTTTAGGTTTACAGTTATAAAACATAGATAGCAATTAACAATGGGTTTAGCAGGTACCAGAGCTAAGCAAAGGTTTGGTCTTGATCCTAGAAATACACATTGGTCAAATGATACAAACAGATTTGGACATAAATTTTTAACTAAACTCGGTTGGAAACCAGGTAAAGGTTTAGGTCAAACTGAAGGTGCCGTTACTTCTCATGTTAAAGTTTCTTTAAAAGCTGACAATGTTGGGCTAGGTGCTAATTTACATAAAAAAAGAGCAAAGTGTGATGAGTTTGATAGTGGTGAAAATGTGCATTTGGATGCATTTCAAAGATTACTTGGCCGTTTAAATGGTAAAGAAGAACAGATTGATAAAGAAGTGGATAGAAAGAGACAAGAAAGAATTATCAATGGTCGTTGGGGAATAAATTTTGTTAGAGGTGATACCCTATGTAGTACATGGGATAAGGAAAATAAACAATTAAAAGAATCCCATGGAAAAAGGACTATTGATGAAGTTGAAGAACCGGAGACACCTAAACTGAAAAAATCTAAAAAATCTAGCAAAGAAAAGAAACAAAAGAAAGAGTCTGTGGAAAGAAAAAGAAGGGAAAAACAAGAAAAGAAGCCTAAAGAAAAGAAACATAAAGAAAAGAAGGGAAAGAAAGAAAAAATAGACAAGAAGGACAAGAAGGAAAAGAAGAATAAAGAGGAAAAGAAGGATAGAAAGGAAAAGAAGTACAAAAAAGATAAGAAAGTTAAATCAGATAAACCAAATACGACTAGGGAATCTATGCTTAAGCCTAAAGAAAATGAATCAACGCCGAAGGTTATTGGTAGCAGAATGGCATTAAGATCGAAATGGATTAGGCAAAAGAGAGCAGCTGTTATGGATGAAAAGGCACTGCAAGAAATTTTTATGATTAAATAGATTTATACTATTTTATAGTTTAATTTTACATTTCACAGTATTCGCATAAGGAGAATGATACATATAAAAAAACCATTAAAATAATATTTTAAAAAAAAACCAAAAATGCTAATATTTATCAAATCATAAACTGCAATTTATAGAACACCCATTTAAAGGAAAATTAAAGAAACACTACCAACTGCAACTGTAATTAAGGCAGTGAACAAATACATTGATGAACCACTGACTCCTGGAATAACAGTTAATGCTGCAGCACCAGAATGTGTACTACTGGAAATACTAGACACTGTAGAAGATGTTGATTTATCCGTGTTGTTGCTCTTGCCTGTGGTTTTGGTACCATTGGTTGTTGTTCCCACACCTTTTGAAATTGATCCTGAAGCTTCAGCAGCTGATTTACTGATTAATGTCATGATTGATGAACAAGATGAAGCTGCAGTTTGATCAACAGTCGTTGCACTGCCAGAAAAATCACAAGCACTACTATTTTCATCCTCGCTTTCATAGTATTTATTAAGAACATAGGCTAGCTTGTCCTTTGAATCACAGAAAGAAACAACACCATAATCGCCAGTGGATCCATCGGCATTAATATCAGAACAATCCACGTAGTTACAAACAATACTGAATAAATCACTATATTCATCTTCATCAACATCATCTGAAACTGTACATTTGACAGATTTTTCAATACAGTCACATACACTTTGATCTGGAGTAGGTGGTAATGAGGTTGCCGCTTTCCAATTAATACCTGTAGCAGGGCATGATAATTCATGTGCGGATGCAGATGCAGAAGCAGCAGTAGCTGAAGTTGGGCTGATGCTTCCAATTTCAGACCTTAGATAGTTGAAATCACTTAAAGTTGAGACGCTATCACCATCGACACTGACTAGACCATAATTGTTATCTTCTTCAAAATACATGTAAACGATACCACCTGACCAAACATCAGTCATTTCATCTGAAAATAAAGTAGCAACCTCAGTGAATTTTCTTGGTTGAACAGCATTACAACCATATTCAGAGAAGAACACAGGCACGGTTAGATTAGAAAACTCGGCGGTTCTGTCTTCATAACCAGAAGTTTTAAAGTTTGAACTACCACACCATTCATACATATTAATACCATAGAAATCGGCTTTAATGTCATCACCACCACAAGTAAAAAAGTCAGCAGAGCCAACTCTGGTTTTTGAATCATCGTTAGCAGAGTAACCGACTGGAATTGATCGGTAACCTTTATCTGAAATATAAGACTTCATGTCTCTAATCGCAGCCTTAACGAATGGAGCAGAGTCTGTATTTGTTGAGTTGGTGACAACTTCATTACCGGCGAAGAATCCTAAAACATTATCATAACCTTGCATCATATCAATAACGGAAGTATATCTATCATATAAATCTAAAGTCCATGCTGGAGAATCAGTGATAATTGACTCGTCAGGTGATGATAAATCTGCAATAACGTATATACCTGCATCTTGAAGGGCTTCCATACAAGCATCATGGTTCGAAGAAGCATTCAAGGCGTAAACTCTAACAACATTTGTGCCCAACTCTTCTAAATAAGGTATATCTCTTTTACAAGAATCTTCGTCCGCTAGCGGATCGATATAAGTGGCATCGGTGTCGAGACCAGCTGTATTTTTCTGATAAGCAACACCTTTGATATAGAATTGTGAGCCATTATTTGAATAGAAAAATTTATTGCCGACGACTTCAATAGATGGAAAATCAGCAGCTAGTGCAATAGAAAAAAGCGAAAGTATAGAAAGTAGTGAAAACTTCATGACTGTTTTTTAATGAGTGAAACTAGGTAAGTGACTTTCAGTAAACTTGATTAGAAAGAGAATGAAAATTAAAGGGATTTTGAAGAATTCCAAAAGAAACGAAACAGGCTGCTTCTTATACCATACTCCATTACTGATATTTTATAATTTTCAATCTTGTCTAAAGGTAATCAACCGATCAGATACGTGAACCTGTGTGTATTCTCATAACAAATGCTTAAATCTAGAACTGACATTCTTTAGGCCAGGCGGGAGTGTCAGAAACATTTCCGACCGCGACGTGATTTTTCATAGTGCAACAACAGATAACTCGGGTTTCCGTTTTAAGACACCAGCATGAATTTTAAAAAATCAATTATACGGCTTCCTGCTATTACACTTATGGTTTACAGGAATATGGTACACGCAAACAGCTGAGTTGCCTGGATTTGTCTGAAAAAGTACAAAACTAGAATTTATTTTAAAATTGTACAGAATTTGTAATAGAAAATGTAAATAAAAATTGTTATAGAGTTCCACACCAAAAATAAACAAGCCAAGAACTTGACCACATTTGATACTATTAATAGATTGGAGCTTTGTTTGCTGTATTTTACATGAAATCGTATATACAGCTGGACCCTTTAAGTGTCTAGATTAGGTCCTATTAAATGACAAGTGAGGAAGGTAAAATTAACGAAACGAAAAAAAAAAAAAAAATATTGACATATGGGTAATGATTGCATCATTTCCAATTCACATATAGGCGTGTTTTTGCGGGTCTAGATGAAGGATTTAGAGATGATAATAATAGCACCCTAAGTCTAAGAATGTTTACTGGTAACATACACATGTTATGAGTGTTTTAGCTTGCTGTGATCCTAATATATCCATGAATCATATGGATAATCAGGATATAAAACGTAATGAATATCCATAATTTCTTTTATATTATGTTTAGACATACCCACTAATTTACAGTTTTTTACAATTCTAAAACAAATATTTAACAAATCAACAAATATAATTTCCAAAACATTTATTTCCGACAAATAAAAAACCTAAGAAATAAAAACAAACAACAAATAAACACTGATATAAAATAAAAGAAATGAAATAAAATAAGTGGATCTTATCATTAGAAATATCAAAAGGAAAATGAAAATTAATAGAAACACAAGTTTTCTAATTTTCTCTAAAGTAAACAGATAAATACTAAATTATTACAATTATAAGAATAAAGCAGCAACAACACCGGCAAAACCCATCACAAATGAAGAACCAACCACGTTGGCTGCTTCACCTTTTGAAGTTGAAGAAATTGATGAAACAGAAGATGCAGTTGTCTTACCAGATTTTGTGCTAGAAGATTCTTCTGAAGATGAAGAATCTGTTGTCTTTGAATCTTTTGTAGATGTTGAATCTGTTTTAGTTGCAGAAACTGATGCAGTAATTGAACCCAAGCCGCTAACACCTGCTTCGCTTAAAACAGTTGCACATGATTTATAAGTAGTACCGGTGACTAAACTAGCAGAACCAGAGAAATCACAAGCAGAAGAATCACCACCTTGGGCATTATAGTATAAGTTTAAGATAAAAGATAATTGTTCTTTTGGAGAGCAGAAAGAATATGAACCATATGTACCGGTCTTACCATCTTTACTGATACCATCACAATCAATTTCATTACAGACATAGTCAAATAAGTCTGCATAATCGTCTTCATTAACATCTGAATCAATAACACAGGACAATGAATCATACATACAATCACATGTACCTTGTTGTGGAGTTGGTGGCAATTTTGTTGCAGCTTTCCAGTTAGCATTAGTTGTTGGACAAGCTAGTTGTGAAGCAGACGTTGAAATATCAGAAGATTTAGCAGAAGTTGGAGAAATAGCATTTATTTCAGAAGAATAATATTGGAAATCAGCCATTGTAGAAACAGAAGATGAATCTATTTCACTAACTAAACCATAATTATTAACTTCTTCAAAATACATATAAACAATACCACCTGACCAAACATCAGTCATTTCATCTGAAAATAAAGTAGCAATTTCTGTGAATTTTCTTGGTGTAACAGCATTACAACCATATTCAGAGAAGAATGCTGGGATTGTTAAATTAGCAAAGTCTTCGGTTCTGTCTTGATAACCAGAAGTTTTAAAGTTTGAACTACCACACCATTCATACATGTTGATACCATAGAAATCGGCTTTAACGTCTTCATCACCACAGGAAAAGTAATCAGCGGAGCCAACTCTGGTTTTTGAATCATCGTTAGCAGAGTAACCGACTGGAATTGATCTATAACCTTTGTCAGAGATGTAAGATTTCATATCTCTAATTGCAGCCTTAACGAATGGAGCAGCATCTGTATTAGTATTATTAGTAATAACTTCATTACCAGCGAAGAAACCCAAAACATTGTCATAGCCTTGCATCATATCAATAACAGAGGTGTATCTTTCATAAAGTTCAACAGTCCATTCTGGATCAGTTGTTGCAATCGATAAAGTTGGTTCCGCTAAATCTGCAATGACATAGATACCAGCATCTTGAAATAATTGCATACAAGCATCATGATCTGCGCTTGTGTCTAAGGCATAAACTCTAAGAACATTGGTATTTATTTCAGTTAAATATGGTAAATCTCTTTTACATGTGGTTGCATCGGCCAATGGATCAACAAAAGTATCATTGTCTTCACCTGTAACATCGGCTTGGTAAGCAACACCTCTAATATAAAATTGTGATCCATTATTGGAGAAGAAAAACTTATTACCCACAACATCAATAGTTGGGAAATCATCTGCAGCAGCTAGGCTCATCGAAGCAGCAGCAATAATTGCTGATGTTAACTTACTAAATAACATATTTATTATATATCAGTATATGTTAATGTATTAACTTAATAATCTGATTTAAAAAGTTAATGAAAAAAGAGAAAAAGTATTCAGTTGCAAGAGAAAATATATAGCAGAAGAGCACAACAACAACCAGACGAAACACAATTGAATCTAAAAGATAAAACAATAAAAACGTCCAGAACTCTGAAGCTATTGGCTGATTCTGCCTCGTTTTTTTTGTTTTTTCTTCATTCGTGTTGTTTTGTTTTCATTTCGTCAACAATCAGCCACCTGCCCCTCTGGTGATCGGTGGACCAAATTCAAAGACATCCTAATAAAATGAATTTATACATATATATATAGAGCATAAATTTCCGTAACCACAGATTCTTTATATTTCTAAAGTTATTCACTTCTTTCTAAAGTGATATGATTACATTTGGTATCTCAAGTAGTGAACCTGAGCTAAATATAGAAATGGCTGCCCAGACAAAAGCAATAAAAATTTACTGTCCACGCCCTCTGAGCCAATCAAAGTCGGCGTGTGAGCTTTTGTTACTGTTTTAGGAAAAGTGTAAACATAGCAGCGTATACATCGAAATTGCTTTTGAAATTTCTTTTTTAAGTTATCATCATGAATATGTATTAGTTTAATGTATTTAACTAGAAAAACTATAAAGGTTAATCAAATCCAATATGTACTATAAGGCACATCTCTAGGTCTCGTACGTATAATTGATTTTGGAGCATTATTGCCAGTATCATTGTTATTCTGATGGTCTGGTTGAATTAATCCGTAACCATTCTCGGGAATGAAAGATTTTATTGAATCTCTAAATTCTAAGCCTACTAATACAGGCGAAATCAAAATCAAAGCAAAGAATATTAAAATGGAAAAATATAATATAGCATATTTTGTAGCCTCTTTGGTACGTAATTTATCTTGTGATACGGTGTAAATTGGGCCTCTTAAATATCTTGAAGGCTTTATCCACATCATCATACATGAATGCCAATGATCAACATATGGTAAGAATAAAATCGGTGTCAAAACTATCAGAATACCATGACCAATGAAAAAATCAGCTGCAAATAAACTCATTTCTGAGATTTTAACAATAAATTCTCTTAATGGTTGTGTTAACGCAAACTTGCCTAATCCAATCCATTTACCGGACCACCATGCTCTATTACTTTGATCTTCCTTCATCTCTCTAGTTAATAACAATAACTTAGTTGCTTGAAATAGAATTCTTTGAATAAAAACTGAACTTGTAAATAATCCTAATGTTCTACAAAAGTTAAAACCCTCTAAAACCCATGTCAACTCAAATATAATAACATGGATAAAAACCGATCCTAAATGTGCAATAGCTGCCAAAATTGATGGTGCTTTTTTAGAACACAAAGATAATAATGGACCTGCAAAGCATGATAAAGGAAAAATAGAAATTAAAATTATAATATTCAAAATTAGCGGAGCAAATGTCACAATAATTAATCTAGCCAAAATATTCACGTCTTCAGGATCTTTAACCCCAGTTTGTGAATTAATAAACATATAAGCCATACTTATAAAAAATGCTTGAACTGTTGGAACAAAAACTTCGGCAAAAAGAGTATTCATAAATGGTGCACGTTGATAATGATCTTTGATTTTTTCTCCATCGTTGCATTTTGCTAGTTTTTCTCTTTTAAATCCCGTAAATCTTGATCTTGTAAATCTCGTAAACGTAATCCATGAACTCTTATGCCATTTGGAATTACCTCTACTCATCCACCTAATAAATTCACGATAATCAAGAAAAAAATCAATCCATGAAAATTGATGAGGATTAAAAATGAATGGTGAAAAACAAAGTGAAAATAAAGTAATCCAAAACCATAATATTGCAGGTTGCCACATAGTTATTGTTGTAAACAATAATAATAAAAGTAACCTTGCACCTGAATAAATTGATGTCGGAGCATAAGATGAATATAATTTTATAAATGGGATCCTAGTTATGGAAAAACCTCGGCCCGTTGAAATGTATCTAGCACCACCAAACACAATATCGTTTTTTAATGAATTAGAATAAATTTGACAAGCAAAAACTTCAAAAAATGGAGACAACGATAAAAAATGCATAAACAAACGACTGCATGCCTTCCACATACCTCTCTCGGATAGCTCATGTAAAATTAAGGGAATAAATGAAATAAAGAAGCAAATGAAAATTGATAAAACATATCTACTAACCCAATCTAAAACAGGTTGAAGATTTTGACATCCAATTGGAATTTGCAAATCAGTAATTGGAACATCCTTATCATAAATACACAAAATCAATTCATGGTTCATAGCTCCTAAATTCACAACTGTCAACATAAAAATTTGTAACGAAAACATAATGAAAAGGTTATTTATATGAAAGCCTGGATGAGCATAATAGAAAGATAAAAATCTATCCAATGGCATTTGTGTACCCAAATAATAATATTCTCTTGATAAAAGTTGTTCACCCATACCACCACCAATTTTGGTAGTAAAATTCAAGATAGAACTAAAACCCAAATCTCTACCTTTGCCACATTGGTAATAATCACAATGTTTAATTTTACCACCCCTACATATTGCATTCATACCAGCATAAATATCTTCATTCAAGTGAAGACCTTTTTGTGCTTTTGAAATACCGCCTCTAGTTGTCATAAAAATACCATTCAAAAAATCTGGATGGCCATAATGCAATTTGCCTCCAATTTCTGATAACGTACGGGCAAACATGGTACCAAAAGTTTGTTCTTTTGATGCTGCAACATCACCCAAGACGCCAGTATTTTCAGAAAAGATATATTCTCTAGCACCTAAAATAGCCACTGGATTTTTATCTGTGTTAGGAACAGATGGAATATATGGATTTTCTGGATCAAGTTCTAAGCTCTCAAATTCAGCCAAAACAGAACGAATCTTTAAACATTCTTCCAAATAGTTGTCCTGATTGGCATCAATAACTTGTATATATTCGCCTCGATAAAAAATAATAGACATGTTTTGGTTGTCTGATTTTCCGTCACCTAAAATCGGATTACCTGATAGCTTGATTTTATATTTCATTGCAAACTTATTTCCAGGTGGTTTGTCACTCTTTTCAACTTCATATAACACAGCATAATATTTTATTGAATCATCGATTGGATTTTTCTCTTTTTCCAAGCATGAAATGTAGATCTCCGGGTATGAATTAATCAAAACTTGAACATTCGCCTTTTCTTCTTTGGTAAAATCTTGCATCTTTTGCATTGAAATTAGTAATCTAAATTTCCTTGCCGCCATAACATCTAAATACGTCTCGGATACTTCTTCACCTGAAAAATATCTAAGCATTTCTGGATTTTCAATTCTATGCATCAATTTAATTGCCCTGTCATAATTCATAAAACCAGATACTGTACGATATAAAGTTTGAGTTCTTAATGAAGCCCAAATCCTTGTTCTCATTGTATATTCAGGTGATGATGATTTGTAACCTATACAATATAATGGTAGATCATTAATCTTAGTGTCTACAAATTCTTCCTCTGATTTTGCAACATCATATTTACTCACTAATTCATTTTCATTCTTTGACGCTGCATTTGAATTTCTTACCATCATTTTTGTGTCAGTAACAAAATATTGCCATTCATGAGGAAACATCATTTTCAAATATTCTAATAAAGAAAGTTTAGAACTTGGATCTTGTTTGATAATTTCTTTCAATTCTAATAGAATTTTTTCTGAATAATGTGGAACGAAAACAGTGAATGTTGGCATTGCCTCCACTGGAATTGGTTCTATAATAGTGGTGGACATGGATTGTGCAAAAAATGATATTCTCCTTTCCGCTTCAGAATTTGGAATAAAAAAATCGGACATTTTTCGACTACTATCGTCTTGGAAAACAAAAAATGAAGGTGGTTTTAAAGTGATTGAACCGTCTGAATCCTTTGGAAGTTGGGCGTAAATTAAACGGTGAACATGGTCCTGGCTTAAAAGATGTTCTCTATACATTGAGATAATAATGGCATTCCAAATTTGAGAAATCATATAAATTGGTTTATATTTTATCTCCATTGTCGAGGTTGCAAGTAATTTAGAGTAAATACGGGATGGTAACCGAATAAAAACGTTTCTCCAAGGCGAAAGAATTGAAATTCCGCTTGAAAATGATAAAGAAAGTGATATGACACAGTTCCAAATAATATACCAAAGGTATGTATCCAAGAAAAACAAAACAAGATCTGTTAAAAACATAAGCACTAAAACAAACACTGATTGATATTGACATAAACTATTTGCTATCCACATGTCACCATAGCATCTACTTAAATCAATAATATTCAAATTTCTAATAGGATCTCTCAATGAAAGTGTCAAAAAAAAGTATGATTCAACAAACTTAGCACCAAAAACTAGTAACCACAACAAAATTGAGATGACTCTTCCACTATTATCTAATTTGGGGTATGAAGCAGTGAAAACTTTCATTGCATCGTAACCAGACATTTTGTTACTAGACGAAAAGGAAAATAAATTTGAAGGAGCTTGAAAAGAAAACCAGATAGTAGTGAGTACTGAAATAGAAAACTGAACTATGGATACAATAAGTCCCGCACCTGAAACCGTATTTAAAGGAATAATGCCTAAAACAAAAACAGATGGAAGAAAGTTGATCATTGTAATGATCATTAAAAGTATCAACCTAATAGTTAAGTTTTTACTCCCAGGAAATTTTCTAGGAACAAAAACCCATTCAAAAATAGTAGCTAAAATTTGAACAATGCATCCCACAGTACTACCAAGGGAAACAACAGAAAATCTTGCTTGTAGCGTTGGTTGATTGTTTAGCATATAGTTGTAATTGTAAGTATATAATGTTGGTGCGTTAAAACTTGAATAATACCAAAACATATTCAAATGAATAATCCAAATCCTACTAAAATTCGTAGCAAGATGCCACCAGGAACGTCTTTCTCTATATGTTTTATAAAAAGAATTTTTCCAAATGACATCGCCTAACCTGTCGTATCTTTTTTCTATTGATAAGTTAATAAGAAACTCTTTTTTGTTTTTAGAAAGCGATAAAGTCTTAATGGTTTCATAATACCAAAATAATTGATTAATATCATCGTAACCAATCACTTGATGGTGATCCTTTTCACGTCTGATGTATTCTCCATCAATTAATTTATATTGCTGGTCTCTATAATACTCATATAATGGGGTAATAATACGATCTAAGAAATCATTTTTAGGAAATTTTTTATCTTCACCATCATTTTTTTGAGAATATTCTAAATAGTCCAAAGCACATTTAAAAAGGAAGCATAATAGTTCGGGAGCAAATCTCATATTATTTGCTTCACCCCATATCATAAGATAAAGAGACAATTGATAAATCATATCTTTTGGGGACAATTTATACATTCTCTCTTTCCATCTGTATTCAACAACGTGAATTTTCTTACTTGGGTGAAAATCGGGTTCAGACACATCCTTTTGTTCTTTCTTCAAATTTTTGAACTTCTTCATATTAATACCTTCAGTAAGTTCGGGATCTTCTTCCATCATTGCACAAAAATACCATTTTTTGTAATTCGCATGTTCACCACCAATATAATCGGCATGAACAGAAAGCAAAGCTCTAGAAGCCGACATTCTACTAGTTCTTGAGTCCAAATGGGTCATTAATAGTTCATAAACATTGTGAGCACTATCTTCTTGGAACCCAAAAATTTCCTGAACTTCCTTAAATATTTTCAGAATTTCAATTTTATCAATTTGTTGATATTCATCTGTTGACCATGAAAAATAGGGATCAGTGTCAACCTCGGGTGGGTTCTCTTCATCATTAATTTCGCCTGACCTCATTATCTGTGGATGTTGAAGTTGAATATTTTGGGGAGCTTGGATATTAGTTACTGGTGGCCCCATATTACGTATGCGTTGTTCATATGCTGCAGTTGAAATATTAGCCGGATCCTCATTTAAAGAAGAACCCTGAACTAATTCTTGTTGAGCCAAATTTGTCTCTTGAGCGTCTGAAAATTCTTGTTGTTCAGTATTAGAACGTGCTTCTGATATCGAATTTGGCTGTATAGTGTCGCCATCAAAGACATTATTGAAAAGGAGATATTCTTCCATTTTAATGGGTTCAATCCTAAGGAAATTCAAAGAATTATTGAAGTGTTAGTACTAACTTTCATTGCTAGGATAGTTTAGCTAAAAAATAGTGTAAATACTAGATTGTGTTGTCTGGCTAAAAACAAATATCAAGTTAACAATCACGGAAAACAATAAGTTAAATGAATGGGTTTATAAAAAGAATATTTATCTCAGTAATGAAAGGGAAGTAGAGGCAACAATATGAAGATAACAAAGTTGCCCCCAAAGATGATCAAAATAAGTTTATGTTCCATGGCAGTGCAACCTTCAAATCGATTCAATCATGAACAAGCAAATTTCCAAATGGTGTTATGTAGCTGCCTATTGCTAAGATGTTTCATTATAATTCAAGACCAGTTGGTGACTGTGTTTTTGTATAGCCAAAAAATACTCCTTGATTGAGTCACAACAATGGTTGTGATTAAACATTGAAAGTACTATACAAAATTTGTTCAAGATTTTTTATAAATTATTGTTGGAATATTAAATTAAAGCATTATTAGTAATTTGATACCAATTGGCTATTTAAAAACAAAGTGTAATACTTATTAGATAACAGATCACTAAATATATGCAATAAAAAAATTGCGATCGGTACCAAGATCTCAAGGTCTGAAAAATTTTTAAAATATTATCAAGCTGTAGTTTGTTTCCCTAAATGTATGCGATAATTCAAAACTGATTTTTATGATAAGACTTCAACAAATCAGTAGAACCATGTCAACACAAACTCCATTATCAGAACTGAAACCTCCCAGACATGTGGGTTTGAAAGAATTAGATAGGTCATTATTTTCTGTTAGAAGAAAAATTTGGTCCATGTTGTTACCAGATCTTAGAAACATGAAAAAGTTTTCCAAAGGAAGGGATACAGCAGACAAATCTTTAGTATGCTTACACTCTCCAAGATTTTCGCATATGGTGGAACTTGATCCTAGTTCGTTTTCGCCTGGAATTATTACCAAGATCAAAGAACGTAATCCAAGGTTGAAGGCTCTTTTGCTTAAAGAAGAATTGATGGTGACACCAAAAGACGAAGAAAATGCGGAAACTGATAGTTATAAACCTGAATTACTCGATGATGTTATGACAAAAGAAATACGAAATGCCATGATAGAGTCAGGTGTGATATTCAAAATTTATGACTTGGTTCTAGATTATAATTTTTGGACAGCTGATCAGATATTAAAAGCAGTTCTACCTGACGAACTATGTGAAAATGCTCCAACTTCATTTAGTATTGCAGGCCATTTGGCTCATTTAAATCTTAGAAGTGAATATCTTCCATATAAATATTTGATTGGTCAAGTGATTATGGATAAAAACAAAGCCATCAAAACTGTTGTTAATAAGCTAGACTCTATTGACACACAATTCAGAACATTTGCAATGGAAGTTATTGCAGGTGAAAGAAATTATATGGTTTTACAAAAAGAAAATGATTGTATTTTTAAATTTGACTTCAGTAAAGTTTACTGGAATTCAAGATTAACTTACGAACATCATAGATTAATTGAAAAGTTTCAAAAGGGTGATGCCATATGTGATGTAATGGCTGGTGTCGGGCCATTTGCAGTTCCTGCTGGTAAAAAGCCCTGTCTACTTTTTGCCAATGATCTTAATCCAGAATCCTATTTTTATTTGAAGGAGAATATAAACTCCAATAAAGTTTCATCCTTTGTTAAACCATATAATTTAGATGGTAGGGAATTTATCAAACTCTCTCCACAATTATTAAAAGAATTCAGCAAAGTTAATAAAACTGTTAAGTATGCTGAAAAAGTTTCAGAATCTACAAACAAGAACAATCAAAAGTCGAAAGATGGTGAACATCGAAATAAAAAGAAAATGCTAGAAATGGAAATCCCTCAATTTTTTTCACAGTACGTTATGAATTTACCAGGTTCTGCAATTACATTCATTGATGCATATATTGGAATATTTTCTAATGCATTTCCTGAAATGACTAAAGAAGAAATTAAAAATTTACACGGTTATAAACTTCCGATTATAAATGTTCACCACTTTGAAAAATATGGACCCGATGAAGGTTTAAACCATGAAAGTGAGGAAGTGCTTAAAAGGATTCACGCAAAAGTCGTTAAATATTTGAACTACGATATTTTGTTTGAAGAGCTGAACTTTCATTTAGTTAGAGTTGTCTCACCATCAAAGCCAATGTTTTGTATTTCGTTTCAATTGCCAGAAGAAGTTGCGTTTGCTAAAAATGATTCAGATTGATAAGACACTTTCCTATTTTTTTGTGTGTATATGTATATACTTAGTTATATTGGTGTTAAATAGTTTAAGCTTAATATATAAAATATCTATAACTAATTGATATTATAAAAGCCGTTGAAAAAATATATATAATAATCTCATAATCTCATTAATGGCTTAAATTGCCGAAAGGGTATAATAATAGTAAATGTGAAGTTTGTAAATTTTGTAAAATATGATTACTATAATAATAATAATAGTAATAATAATAATAATAATAATACAAATGGAAAAAAAATTTGTAATTTTCTCAGAATTGTTTATCGTTTCCACCAAGAACGTTGATGGCTCTTTGTCTCCATCTCATTGAGCTCCAGAAAGAACCATAACTCCAAGTTAAGTCTTCAGCACCTTCCATGTAACCACTGTATTTATTAAATTGTTCGCTCATATGACCTTCTCCATCAACATGCTCCTTGATGATTTGTAAGAAAGTATCAGCATAATTAACCAATGAATAACTAGTTTCATGGAATGCAGGAGTGCCAAAAGGAATAATGATTTCTTTAGTGTTCAGTGCGCTAAATCTTAGGGTAGTAATTGAAGAAAAAATTGATGCATGTTCTCTCTTAATAATTAAGTCTGTCTTTGTGTTGTATAAGTTGTAAACAATTTTGTAAATTAATTCAGATGCAGTTGCAGTAGAAATAAACCATGGATTACCTTCACTAATGCCATAACCGTCGTAAAGATCTTCAGGATATCTACCTAGTGCAAATCCTGTTTTAAAACCTAATCTGCCATGATTGATTGGATATCTGTATTTCATATCATTAATCAAAGTTACCAAAGTACTAAAAACTGATGATTCATTAATAGGGAAGGGTATAGCATTTGAGTCGTCCTCGATATCCAAATCATGGGAGCGCAAGGAGGCCAAGATTGAGGCAATGTCCAAACCTGATCTTCTACCTTGTGCAACCAATGATGGAGTTTCAATCAAATATGGAACATCTGAAACTTTAAAGCCGGAATCAAAAAGAATGAAAAATCTAACAGCGTTGAAAGTGATGGTCAATTCTTTATAAAACTCTTTGTCAAGAAGTCTTTTAGAAATTTCCATGCCCGACTTTAAAGCCTTTAATTGGGTTAAACTAGTAAATAGATGTAACGAATCTACTTCTTCCCATAAATCAAAACCTTTATTGTACCAATTTTTAATGATGTATTTTAAATCGGGTTTAATAATTTTTTCGTAGACGAATTTTTCATTTGGCAAATTTGGATCTGATAATTTCGAGCCATGCTTTTGTAATAAATTTAAATAATTGATAACTGTAATTACCCTCAAGCCTGGACCATCTCTTTGGGGTCTGCCCCAATTGGAATCAAAAACAGTCGAGTCTGCCATGAACTTAGGTTCACCTAAACCATCTAAAGATTTCCAACTACCTGATAAATTATCGAGCCGCTGCAATTTATAACAATTGTAAATATAAGATTCGATCACACAAACTAAATCGTAAGAATTATCTTGGAGGTCGTGATCTTGTAAATATTCCACCAAAGAATTGATTGTAATTGCAGCATCTCTGACCCATTGATAAAAATAGTTCGGTCTTTCTTTTGAAGGTGATGCAATCACTGCACCATTGGCCACCTCACCGGATTTGATTCCAGCACCACCGATATTTGACAAAATACCACGGAAAGAAATGTCTTTTTGTTCTTCTAACCATAAATCAAAGTTCTGTTCAGTTGATTCAATAGTGCTCCTAATTCCATCAGAGACAATAATTTGAGAAGAGTCTGGAATAACCTCTTCATAGAAAAAACTGTAATTAAACTTTTTTTCTTTTGAGATCCGATTACCTATTTGGAAAGGACTCAATTTAGAAAGTTGATCCAGCCATGAAAATGGTGTATAAACTTCACGCTGTTCATCACTGCATAGCTGGATACAACCCAAATTATGATAATTCACTGGTGCAGTGTGGCTTACTGGGGTAGATAATAATATCGTTAATATAGTAAGATATATACTATTTTGAAATTTCATTTTGTGTAATCTGTGATAATACAATAAATGTTATAAAATCACAATATAATAGGTGCTAGCAATTATAGTTACAACTGTATGTATATGTATATATATATATATAATAAATAAGAGAAAAATAAGTCTGGATATTAGCAATGTTCACCTATGTAAAAAGGGGATTTATAGATAAGTATGCAACTCCTAAGGGTAAACATAAAAAAAAAATTTGCATACATGAGGGCAACCTAATAGGTTACGTCAGATCGGATAAGAGCGGTGATTCATGTCGGGGTGAGCATACCAGGAAGGCAGTTAGTGAGATTTTACAATATAATTAATCCATAGCATTTTTAATAGAAGTTTTTGGACATTGTCATTGTTCCTGTATTGTTTTGAGCACGTCTATATATATATATATGTGGATAGATATATACAAATATATATATGTGCATAGAGATATATACAAATAGAAAGTATCAAATAAATATACAAATATAAATTCATAAATTTTGTGTCAAGTGACCAACTACAACAATTGCGGGGTGATAGGGCGGCTTAATTAAAAAATTCGTGTCGTGCTACAACATAACTAAGTGATAATATTTATTGTTTATTTGAGGGCTTTGCATTCTGGTAAGTGAAAAAGATAAAAAAATGTTTCTGCTAAATAAGTATACATAACCATAAGTAGATCACAGTGTGGATAATATTCTTACTTCGTATCCCTTAAGACGTTTTATTTTCCCTGATTTTACTTCGTTCTATAAATCATTCTAAAATGTTGCGAAATTATCTTACTGTCTTTTTTGACATTGGAAATCTCTTTAAGAAAGAAAACCAAATGTCTATGCTTTTTAGCATTTATGTAAGATTTTAAATTAAGATATTTATTTTAAGAACAATCTCATTAGTTAGACAGTATTATAACTATTCACAGATAACCAAAGATGCACAATCTTTCAAGATTCACCTATTAACGTCGAAAGATAAGTAAGTGCAAACGATATTAATAACAACATACCTTACATTTGAACCATCTAACAACTGTAATGTTGTTTGTTTTCTTTCTCTCTTACATTGCACTATTACAAACCAGATTAAGATAGCTGCCAAACCGTTGGGATGTGCCAATAGGAGTTTTAGATGCCCGCACTTCCGATGCTCGGTAGGAAGGAATCAGGTATACCTAATTGTCTACTGCATTGCAATACGTTCTCACTCTCTTCACCACAGATTGACTTCTTGGGATAAAGTAGATTACTCGAAATAACCCTTAAAATTTTGGATTAAACACAAATCAGAATGCCAATGGAAACCAAGAAATTGATAGATATATTATCAAAATATGCCACTTGTGACATGTCCGACGCTTTAGTTAAGCATAAACATAAGTATGGAGGCTCGTTGCCAAACCTACACAGATATTCAAGTAATAAAACTGGTAAAACAATGGTGGGTAAGGCTTACACCATTTTATTTGCTCCCAAAGATGATCCAAGGGATGAAATTAAAGGTGGATACATCGATAAACTACCTGAAGATTCCGTCTTGGTTATTGCTACCACACCAAATTTACAAAAGATTAATGCTCCATTTACAAAGATGTCAAATGCTTTATATGGTGGCCTAATGTCTACAAGAGCCCAATATTTGAAAAGCACAGGAACCGTCGTTTTTGGAAGAATTAGAGATATTGATGAACACTTAGAGTTAAATAGAGACGTTTTTTCATTTGGCTTGGGATCCGCTGCTCATGGCCCTGTTGTTAAGATGGTTGGTATTAATGTTCCACTAGAAATTCTAATCGATGGATATCCCGAACCTTATACCGAAACTATTAATCCCGGCGATATCATTATGGGTGACGATAATGGTGTCGTTAAGGTCGAAGATAACGATGAATTAAAATCCATTTTGGAGTACATTCCGAAAAGAGTTGAAGCTGACACTTTAGTCAAAGAAGATATTTTGAACGGTGAACCTTGTAATCCAGCTCAAAAAAAAAGAAGAGCCGGTTTGTAAAAGCTCAAATAGATTTCATATATTTATTCTTCATATTTATACCTACGGTGAATGGCTTTAAAGTTTACATTCAAATTCTATTTAAAATGAACTGAAAACTAACTTAATAGTAGTAACCAAACTCGTATCATAAACTTAGAAAGAAAAGTAGCGAAAAAAAGTTCATCATGAAATAATAAATTTTCTAGAAATTCTACATTTCCAGCTTAAAGAACCAACACAACTGAAAGCTTTCTTGCCCAAAAAACATATATCATGGTTGTTGATACTGCATACTATGATCTTTTACAAATATCTACAGGTGCTACTGAGCTAGAAATTAAAAAATCTTATAGAAAATTGGCGATAAGGTATCACCCAGATAAAAATCCAAATAATGAAGAAGCAGCAGAAACATTTAAAAAAATCAGTGAAGCTTATCAAGTTTTAAGTGACAAGCAAAAAAGGTTAAAATATGATCAAGTTGGTCTAACTGAAGGTAGTGCAGAAATGGCTGATCCAGAAAAATTCTTTGATCAAATATTTGGTGGCGAAGCTTTCTTAGATTTTGTTGGTGAATTAACATTATTAAAGAATTTAACAAAAGAATATGAATTGCAGCAACAGCAAGAATCAGAGGCTGCTACCTCTCAAGGTGAAAATAATGAAAATCATCAAGATTTCCGTAATATTCAAGAAGTTTTGAATAATTCCAGCAAATTGCTTGGTGATGATCAGTTAAACAGTTTATCCGCTGAAGAACAACAAAAATTAATAAAAGAAGAACTTGAAAAAAAAAACAAGGAGGAAATGGAAAAATTAGATGAAGCAAATAAATTACATAGGGAGGAAATCAAAAAAGAACTGGCTAAAAAGCTTACTGATAGATTATCATTGTATACTGAAACAGATAAATCTGATGCGATAGTGTATTCATTTACTGAAAAATTTAGATTGGAAGCTGAAAATTTGAAAATGGAATCCTTTGGTTTAGAATTGTTGCATACCATAGGTAACATTTATTACGATAAGGCAAATATTTTTCTGAAATCTGAGAGAACATTTTTGGGTATGGGTAGTTGGTTTGGTACCATCAAAGAAAAAGGTGGTATTATTAGAGACACTTTTAGTACCATTAGTACCGCGTTGGATGCTCAAAAGACGATGCAAGAGTTGGCAACTATGAACGAAAGAAGAGAAAAACATAAGGAAGCTGAACAAAATGGAGAGAATGAGGATAATACTCCAAAAGATAATCAAGAAAATAATCAACCAAAAGAAACTTTGGAAAAGAAAAATGAACCTACAAAGGAAGTTGATAACAATAATGGAAAGGATAAAGAAGAAAAAGAAGAGGCGCCGCTACCAACTGATGAAGAAGTTGCTGAAATGGAAAAAATGTTGATGGGTAAAATTCTTGCAGCTGCATGGAAAGGTTCGCAAATGGAGATTTCATCTAATCTTAGGGATGTTGCTGATACTGTTCTTTATGACAAATCTGTCGATCTCTCAAAAAGAATTGAAAGAGCAGAAGCATTAAAGATTATCGGTAAGGTTTTTAAGTCTGCTCAAAGATCCAAATGGGAAGCTGAAGAAGCTAGAATTTTTGAAGAGTTGGTTGCTGAAGCAACGCAGAAGAAGAGCAAGAAGAAATGATTGATAACTTTCTCCTTTCCATTCAAAAATCAATGTAAACTTTACCACGATTTTTTCACTATTTAATTTTATCACCTTTATATATTATGCACTTTTAATTCACTTTCTAAATTTTAAATTACAAACTTTTTATTTTCTAATTATTTCGGATGAATAACTTTATGTACAGTAATTAAAGAACAAAAATAAACAGGTGGACAGTATAATAGAAAAAGTTTGAGAAATAAAGAACGAATCTATGGCTCTCTAAATACAGTATCTATAAAACAAGATGAAGCAGAACAAATGAATAAAAATGTATAATCGATTATTCTGCCCTTTCGACAGAGTAATAAATCTTTCTCAGATCAACAACCTTCTTACCTCTTTCTAAAGCAATTTCATCCATTGTTTTTTGTTTCAATAATGCTTCCATAGTACATTTAACAACATTCATTTTACTTCTTGATCTGTAAACACTCGCACTTAAATCTTTAATACCTGCACATTGAGCCAATTCGAAAATCATTGGGTTACATCTTAAACCGGAACCGGGTGGAGCAGATCTTAAATGAACAACAGATGCACCGAATTTATGCTCAATATTTCCAAAAACAGTTCTATCTTCTAACCTTGGAATTTTAACTAAATTTTTAACTGCTTGCCAATGTGCTTTTAAAATTGCACTACCTGGCTCTTCTGGATCTTTACCTTCACCAATACCTAGCATACCTTTACCATCACCAGCGCACACTAATGCATAGAAAGAGCTGATTTTACCCTTAGAGGTTTGATTTCTAACAGTTTTTAAAACTAGAGTTTTAACTTTTAAACCCATAATATATCTTTCATTAAAACCAGTTGCAAGAGATAATTTTTTGGCCAATTCATCTAATTCAGAACGTTTTTGACTATTATCTAAATTCAAAATTTGATTTTTTGGAATATCAACTTTATTGGGTTGGGTAATTTTAGCAAAAGATTCATCCTTATTAACAGCGTGATCAAAATACGAATCCAGTTTAGTGAAATCTGTCAAAAAATGTGGGGCAAATTGAACAGGATTTAATTGCCTTTTAGCAAAATGAGTTGGTTCAATAACATTTTCCGCTGTAAGGATTGATTCAACAACTTGTGGGTCATAATATTTAAGTAAATATTGCATATGGCTCACCTTTTTTGGATCCAAACTTGAAACTTGTTTCTGCAGTATTATCCTGGAGGTAGAAAACATACGTCTACTTGCATTATTTAACACTTTCACGGACATCCTTTCTTTTATACTATACGAGGATATATTTAGCAGGCTTTACATAAATCTTTGTTAACCGACGTCCAAATCTAATTCTCGAATTTACCAACTTGAAGCTACAAAATTTTTTCTGAACTTTGTCGTGTAAAAACAACTAAAAACTTAATCCACTCGTCGCGTCGATTTTCTTTTTAAAGTTCTCAAGGTGTCGTATAGCTAATTTGCCTCACTACGTTAAATGTTAATAATAAATAATCAAATTGTATTCATTTTGCTAATTACAAGTAGAAAAAGAACTAAAAATAGTAAACAAAGTTATATATACACACATAGCTAGATCTTTTTTGGAGCTAAAACTGGTTGTGGTAGTTCTTTCAATTGACCTTCGCCTAACATAACCTTACTCATTGACAAATGTAGATTATCAACTTGTAATTGAGCATTTCTATTCAATGCGTACGCAACAACTTGAGCATTAATTCTCAATTGCTCGGTTTTATAGTCTTTCTTCGAATCAAAAGTTAATTCAGGTCTTTTACCTTGAACAACAGATGCAAATGTTTGCTCAATCTCTTCTTTTGGAATATGATTTAACAATTTCAAACTGACGAATGGTCTGCTCAAATTGCTTGGTAATGTTGTGTTAGCAAAAGGATAGATTTTAGCATTATATGGTAAAACTTGAAAACCTTTCTTCGCAGTATCAACTAGCTTAAAACCTCTTTTGCTTGTAAGCTGTTCTAAGGCCCGTAAAACACGAGATTTGGTATCATAACCTAGCTTATCTTTAGTTAATTCCAATTCAGATTTTGAAACATTTTGAGATTCATACGTTAATGGCTTAGGCTCAGGATTTGCAAACAACGGTTTTTCGACATATTTTAAAGAACGGTTGACAGCACGAGAGTAGATAAAATCTAGAAGAAACTCTTTATTACTGGTAAGATTTAAAGTTGGTTTGTTACTTTGAATATTTCTTCTAATAAATGCAACTTTGGCTTCTTGATATTTTGCAAAAGATTGACCTTCTGCACTTAATGATGAATAATCTGTCGCTTCTTTATCTTCAGTTTTCTTTTTTGGGTTTTTAATTCTATCATACCTAGAAACAGTTGGAGTTCTATTATTATTTCTGTTTCTATTTTGTCTAAAAGATTTTTGAGATCTATCTTGGTAAGAAGATGCATCTTTTCTATTACCACCCTTCTTATATCCATCTCGGTTAGTATTTCTTTTTCTGTTGCTATCACCCGTTCTATTGTAAGATGCTCTTTTACCGCCATTATTGTTGTCATTCTTTTTGGTGTAACTTCCAGAAGTCTTCTTTGTATACTTCGTAGTATTTTTCTTAGGGAAAGAATTACTTTTAGCAGTTTCAGTGTTGACCTCATTGGTAATCTTGTTCAATTTACCAAGTAGAGCATTCATATTTGATCCTTCAGAAGCGGACGAGGCTTCAGACGCCATAAATCTTGCTTGACGCAACATTGGGGTACATCCTTTAGTGAACATGCTAATGGTTGGATACTAAAGATTCACAAGTTTTATTTATAATAATACGTATTTAAAGATTTCCGAACGTTAATACATGAATACTCGACCATTTTTTTAGATTTTTATGAGTAGGTTAAAAAATAAGAAAAAGCCGGGTAACAACGAAATAAAAAAATGAAATTCTTTTACGTAGCAATTCGGAATGTGAAGAGGTTTTCCCCGGAAAACAATAACAACGATGATTCCGAATCCCGGACTCATACTATACAGGAAACATTTTTCATTCAGCTTAACGATATAAAATCAGACAATTTCCTACTTCAAAATGAAGACTCCAACAAGGTTAAAACGTCAGGTTTATTATAACTAAATATTTATACTATTCATAATGTCATTTACTAATTTTACAAAATTACCTGCAGAGCTTCAGTTATCGGTCCTTGAAAATGTTTCGTCTGACACACTCATTAATTTACTCGAGGCGAGTAGGTATTCAAGTAAACTTTCAAGATCGATTATTGACTCAAAAATATCTGAACTAACGTCCAATAATGATTTGCTGTTCATTGGGATATTTTCACCACAAAATAAGGGGAGATTGGTAGAATTATATAACACAGTTTGCGTTTCAAATCAATCCACTAATATTCAAACACCAATTTTGGAATCATGTTTAAGGAATGCATCGTTTGAAAATCTCTCTAGTGGTTGCAAAGACGAAAAAATTATTGATTTAGACCAGGTTTCTAATAAATTAAATGATCTAAATAAAAATGATAAATTAAATAAAAGAAATTCGAATGATGATCCAGTATTGTTTCAAACTTTACATCAGCCAAACGAAAATTTCAAAAATAGTATTTTCCAACTTGGAAATTTAGAACTGACTAGAGATCCATTGAGATCAACAGAATTTGACTTCTTGCCAGCTCATAAAGATGACGGTGAAACATTATTGAGTAACAATAGCCCTTCTTGTATACATTTGGTCGTTCATGAAGATTCTCCGTATATTCAATTGAAATTTGAAATGCAACTAAAAAGATTAGATGGATTGAAAAAACTATTTGAATTTCGTACAAAGCTTTCACCATTGATGGATGAGCATGCAGTTACGAAGGGTGTTTTGGAATTTGAAAATGGTGCTGTTAAGATTGATTATAAGTTGATAAAAGGGCAAGAAGTCCCTTCCATGGGAGATTACGACTATGACATTTTCTACAATTATGATGTTGAATTTGGAAATATTGATGTTCGGAATGGTTATTTATTGGGTTGCGTGGAAAAAAGTGAATATTAGGTTAATAGAAGTTTTTTTATTTTTTTTTGGGTGAGTGCCAATTGGGATTGGACTTGGTATCTTTAATAATGCATAACTTTTCATCTGCATATATATATATATATTTAAAATATATATATTCGTATTTCTTTAATATATCTTTAATTTACAAAATACTTAAAACTTGTAAGGGATGAACTACAAAATAGGTAAACGTTATTGTGCGCGTGCATGAATACTAGTGTTTTTCCCACGTATTTCTTGGTTCCGATTCTGGTGTAATCAATGTCACGAATCAAATCTTTTGAATGCGCAAAAAATATACGACTTGTAGCTGTTGGCATGCTTTTTCATTTTGTTTACTTTTTCAATAACATTGAATATCTAGCTATGGCAGAAACTATGGATTATAAATAGTTTAGAAAAGCAGAAGTTGATTTGTTACCTAACAATATTGGTAAGGTTCTTTTTGATGATTTCGAATTTAACAAAGGTACAACTAATGAAGAGGCAGCAACCATACTGTCATCCTTTCCAGCTTACTGTGTCAATGGTGCTTTGTATATTATAAGTAATACTGGTGAGAGGTTAGCGTCAGGTAACACTAATCTGCAAGGTTTAGATAATTACGTGGTTACAATGAAGCAGTTCAAGATGCCATAGCTGATAACGATTTGCCTAGTCCAGATGAAGTTGCAGAGTTATCTGACTCAACATTGCGGGACTTGTATAAGTATTATTCAAACGAAGTTGGCTTAGAAACAGGGATTTAAGCTAATGAGTTAGCCTTGCTGTTACAACCATTTTACATTTCACAATTAAATCAAAAAAAAATAAGCAGTATGCTGATAACACTGTATTCATGCTTGTTTGCCTGGACATCTAATAAATTCGTCTTGATTTTTTCTAAATCTTCAATATGGTACAAAATTCAACTGTATGTTACTGTTTTTTTCAACATACAACAATCTATTTTATTCAGGAGTAATACACTATTATTTAACTAAAATTTAAGCCACAAAAACATTACAAACGTATATTTTCGTTATACAATTCATTATTATCTTCACCATTTACTCCAAATCAAGCAACCACAATTATGATGACAAAAATTACTACGCTATGAGAAATCGATGAAAACAACAATCATAATAACAACAATAGTAATAGGATGGTACCATGAAGTTCAAATAACAATATTGCTAATCGTAATATTGATCAAAAGTTCCTAATACCACCTCAAATATCTACAAACAGGCAATCTTTAAATTTCTCTCCCTTATCAAGTATATTATATAACCATAATACCGTGAAAGATAGTCGTGGTAGTTTAAGTTCATTCCCATCTTCAATTTTCAACAAGGTTATTAACCAGCGCAGTGGTATTCTTGATTCCCTCAGTCCTTCTCATTTAAAACTATTGAAAATCCCACAATGTCAGAGAGTTGAAAGTAATAAAAATCATTGTGTGATTGCTAAAGCGAATAATTCAAATGGATTTGAAATTGGCGACGAAGATACCATAATCCTTCCTCATAGTCAATTATAAATACTATCTTTTGATGCTTTCTTTGCTATTCTGTACTTCATTATTTTCTAGTTTTGTCTTGAAAAATTAGTTTAAAAAATATACAAAACTATCATATGATCATATCTTACTAATTTGTGAACTAAATATTAACTAGTGTATTCAAAAAAAATATCGCCTATATAAGAAAAAAAACGAAACCACAGAAACTATACCTAAATTAAAAATCAATAACGTTACACTTTGTAGACTTCCGCATAATATTGAGAAGGATTTAATCCCAAATAATAATCTTTATTCTTTATATTTTCTTCTTCCTTTTCTGGAGTCCAAGCGTCCAATTCTTCTTGATTTTCAACTGGTCTCTCGGCAAGAGGAGTGACTCTAAACCCGTGTCTAATGTCTTCGGAATCCCAGTCAAAAGTAGCAGAATGGAGTAATCTTCTATTATCCCAGAAAATAACAATCCTATTATCCCAATTAGCTCTAATGTGAGCATCAAGGCAGCTTTGAATATGATTAACCAAGAAAATTATTAAATTATCAGATTCATCCTGCTTCAAACCAAGGATTCTTTTGGAAAAAGCACCATTGATAAACAACGACTTTTTCTTTAATGTCGGATGATATCTAACTAATGGATGGATAGAATCAATAGATTTTTTTCTTTCAATACTACCCCTACTTTTTGAGTTACGAGCTTGCTCTTTAGAAGTATGCAAAACCTTCAGATCCTCCAATTTCTCCTTCATTAATGGAGACAATCTTTCGTACGCCTCAATAGCATCAAAAAATTGAGTATCGCCGCCTTTACTTGTCTGCAACATTGTTAAAAATGTAATACCAGGAGGTTGGGTTTCATAAGTTATATCTGAGTGAAAGCCCATTCTTGTCAAACTGTTTTCAAATATTCTATCTTGCTCATCTTTTTCACCTCTTCGGAACACTATATGGAAGTTTTCTTGACCAGCAGGAGTTCCTGAAGTGGGGTGAACATGTAACGGACCGTAATATTTTCCTAATTTCAACATATCATGAAACGATTGGTCCTTCAAATCTTGGTCTCTGAAAATGATAACACCACGTTGGGAAGTCAACAAACCCAAATCATCCTTTTGTTGATCACTTAGCTTACTTAGTTGTAATCCATTGATTTCTGTACCTAATTTAGGGGTGATATTTTTGGTGACCACTTTAGGATTTTTCAAAATGGATTCAAATTTTGGATCAGCAAATAATCCTCTGTCAACGGCATTGAAGGGTTTCGGATTGGCAAACTTTTGCTCCTGTTTTCTGTCCCAAGTTGGTGCAAAATGGGGATAGTTTAGACGCTTCAAATTTTTTCGGAAATAGTTATAACATCACCAATAAGTTGATCCTTACCTTTATGTAAATTTGTTGTTGAATTGTAATCCTTGTTTAAAAAAACTGGCATCCTTTTGCTTTTTGTTAGTTTCTTTTTACTTCTTGTTTAAGAATTGAAAATCTCAGTAACTGAGAAAAGTAGTAGCATTACGATTTTTATTTATAGTTTAATTTCAACACCCATGGCTTCGATATTGTACAAGAATGTAAGAGACAAAACAACAAGCTGTACAAATGAGAGGCAGCCACAGTTTTTAGATAACGAAAAATTGCCGAGAATTCGGAGTTTGCGCCTAGTTTTCTCTCCACAAAGAATATGCCATAAGATCTATCGATATTATACATTATAATTCTAAAGCACGGGAGAATTCATTCATAAATATGGCTATATTGCAATCAGCGTATTCAAGGCTTAAAATCTATTTCCCGAACGTTAACATAAACAGTATGTTATATCTTTTTGCTTAGTTAAAAATCAACAATTCATGAAGCCGCCAAAGCTGGAATATAACTTTTTGCTTGTAAACTCTCAGTAATCCAGAAAATTTTAAAATGTCACAAGAAAACGCGAAGTAAGCGCAGACAAAAATATTAACTTATCCAGATGTGAACCATACTTGAATTCTATTTGAATCATATGACTTTGCATAAATACATCGTTTCAATAAAATTTCTGGCCAAATATATATTAAAGGCTGATTAATTTCAAGATAGTTTTTTAAAAATTAAAACACACATTGTAGCAATCGTTTTTAAATTGGAAACTATTATGACCATTACTAAGCATTACAGTTTCAACACGTTATTCCGCAAAGATACTGATAAAGTTGTTGATGGAGCTTTAACCATTTCTGATGAAAGTCATAAACGCTTGAAGTACCCCCAGTTTGCTCCGACTTGAGACACTAAACATGAACATGCTTTTACTAACCCAAAACCTTTCAAATATATTGATAGAGGTTTATTTACTGATCCAGGCTTAGAGTCTTTATATAGTCATCCAAATGTTAAAGTCACTACAATTACTCCAAAAATAGGTGTGATTGTTGAATGTATACAGTTAAGCAAATTGACTGATCAGCAAAGAGAAGACTTGGCGTTACTGACTTCCCAAAACGGTGTTGTGGTTTCCAAAGATCAAGGTTTCGGAGATACAAATATTAGACAAGAAATAAATTAACAAAAATGGTTTAATCAACTTTTATTCGAGGACGGATTAGCCAACCTAGATATCTCCTACCTCAGGCACCATTATGAAGTAACTAGTACAGGTAGACAAGTACCACGGGACATCACCTCTAGCCTCGGTTACGAGGTATTAAACCCTGAATAAAGGAACAGTACTTACCGTTGTTGGTTTCAGCTCATATAAAATATGTGTGTGACTTCAGCCACATAAACTAGTACTGAGTAGTTAGTTTTTAATAATGAATCCTTAATTTTACAACAAAATAAACAAGATATAATGATATACAAAATGAAATGGAAATTTACTTATTCTTATAGACAACAACTTAACATGATAATTGTCGAATTGAATTATGATGACACTGATACACATGAAATATAATTTCATGTATAATCGCAATATTAAATTTATTACTAAAACTTGTCAGTTTCACTTTTAAGCTTCTGACAAGATGAAATAATTGCCAAAATCATGCTATAATTTGAAATGTATAATAATAGCAAATGTCTGTGTCACAACATAATATGAAGCATCAGAGTTTCATCTTATCTAAAACATTAATTTATCAAATGGTTTATGTTCCATATTTTATCGTTGTAGACAAGATTAAATCCACAATTATTGTTGTAAAATTGTTGTCTATAAGAATAAGAAATTTCTCGTTCCACTTTGTCTTTATATGTATATATGTTTTTAAAGTCTTTTTCAAGATGAGAGGATTAATTTATAAATTAACACTATAAAATAGTTATCAATACCCAACTCATAAAACTTAATTTTAACAATAATATATTTTCTTTCGATTAATAATTCCTCTGGTAAGATAACTTTAACATCGTAGATATCAAATAATATGGTCTTGTAATTATTTATGCCATATAACAAAATTGATCTCATACTATCAGAGGATGGGATAGCTAACCTGGATATCTTCTACCTCAGGCACGGTTATAAAATAACCAATACAGATAGATTTGCCACATGACATCCCCTCTAGCCTCGGTTACGAGGTCTTAAACCGTTAATAAAGAAACAGTACTTACCGTTGTTTTGGTATTAGCTAATTTGAATATGTGTGTGGCTTAGGTCTGATGAACTACTTACTTAGTTGTATTATTTCTAATAATGAATCCTTAATTAAAAGAAACTAAACAAGATATAAAATTATACAAAATAAGTGGGAAAATACGTATTCTTATATACAGCAACTTAACACA
>PPNM03000068.1:0-47934 GCA_003707275.3 Kregervanrija fluxuum | reverse complement strand
ATGCCAGGATTCAGAAGACCATTGCAGAAGGATTTGCAGATTGCACGATTTTATGTATTGCACACAGATTACGAACCATTTTAGGATATGATAGAATTCTAGTGATGGATAAAGGTGAGGCAGTTGAGTTTGACAATCCTAAAGCACTATGGTTACAAGATGGTATTTTCAGGAGTATGTGTAACAAATCAGGTATTGAAGGGACTGATTTTAGTAAAATGTGACTTAACTTGTTAATATTTCTGTTTTTTTTTTCTACCTATATATATTACCTAAAAAATAATTTTGATTACAATCTCAATAATAAATATTGAATTCATTATATTAAACTAAAATCTTGATGTAAAACAAAATAAGTGAATAAAGTATAATATAGTAGAGTATAGCATAGTAAACTTTTTATTTTCTAAATCATTAAATAATTTTTACAACGTTCATAAACGTAAAAAGAGCATGCAAACATTGGAACAATTTTTAAAAAACCAATACCTAAACCGACATAAAATCCTTTGAAACCCCTTTCTTTGTATATTATTGCAGCAGTTTGACCTAAAGTTAAAAATTGTCCACCACTATTAGTAACACCACCAACTTGCATTCTTCTTCTTATAACTTCAAAAGGATATGCCGCAGCCTGTGCTAACATGCCGGCACCACCACCAGCAATTAATTGGGCCCAGGTTTTTAAAGGTTTTCTATGGTCAAAAGAACTATCAGATTTTGTCATACCTGATATTTGACGACCATCATCCAGCACCGTATATGGAGAGAGCAATTTTGCACGAAAAAAATCATGCAGCATATCATGAGAATAAAAACTAACACCTGCATATGGTACCATACCAATAATGGTTGGTATAAAGCCACGATAAAAGTTTGACAATGCTTGAAAAACTTGAAATCTCTTGCCTGTATGATACATTACCCTAGTTAAAAATGTTTCATTTTGTAATTCACCACCTGTATTAAATGAAAATCTTGGTTGTTCGTGATAAATTGTTCGAAGTGTATTAAATAATTTACCTCTACCATAATGGATTGATTTATGAGAAGTTTCAAATGCTAAACGAACACGAATTAAGTCAAGGGGGTAAGTAAAATAAACAGAAATAACCCCAGCCAATGCTCCAGCCAGTAATCTACGACCAGCAGTTTCATATTCATCCCTTGGAATAAGAATTGTTCTGATTTGTTCATAACAAACGAATTTAATTGCAGCATAGGGGAAGATACGCAGCAAAGTTGCGGAATGACCCTGATATAAACCATGAAATCCATCTTTACCGTAAATAGTGTGTATCGCTCGAAATAAACCTTTAAATGAACCAACGAATTGTTTATAATGTGGATTATTTGTTTGAAATAAGATTTTAACTCTATCTAAAGGTGCTATAAGTGTTTTTGCAGAAACTCCAGCCAGACCTCCGGCTAGTCCGCTTCTGAGGACGTATTCTAATGATTGCTTGTCTATTTCATGTATTTTGGGATCGTTATTAATGTTATGTTTAGAGTTGGTGTTAGTGTTTAGAATCTTGGGTACCAGTGTTGTGGCTTCTTGTGCACTTTGTAAGGAATCCAGTTGATGCATATCGTAGTCCGCCGAAGGTATTATCAAACCCTTGGTAGATTTTGAAGTGACTGATTTATCTGATGAAATAGTAGGCTTTGATGTAGTAGGCAATACCGTACCATCCGACATGTTTTATTTATATAGACAGCTTTAAAAAAAACCGGCTTTTTATAGATTGAAGAGAAACAAACAAATGATCTTTGCGTCACTGAAAATAGGGGGGAGAGGGGGATGTATGTCGGCAGAGAAGTATATGAAACGGATTAATGGTAACAAAAAAAAACAAAATTCCGTATAGATTTAATTAAATAATGTGAAATATATTAATATAAATCAGAATAAAGATGTATAATGTATAATAGTAAAATCTTTAGCAAACCAACAGTGAAAAGAATAAAGAAAAGTAAATGTCCAATTCTAACTCCACAAAATGGAATTAATTTTTTTCTGTTTTTTTTTTCTTATTTTTTCTTTATTTTTTATTTTTTCAGAAAATCTCTATCGCATTATAAATTCAAGTAATTTTTCCAAACGTTTAACGTCTCCACATTGATACGACCACACCATAAGTTTTGCTAATTCTAGTAGTTTTACGTCAGTATAATCTTTGGAGTTGTTTAGAGAATCACCTTCAAAAAATATATCTTCGTTATCATCATCGCCATTTTCGTATTCATCCGAGTCCTCGTATTCATCACCTTCTGAATCTTCTTCAATGGGTAAATCATCTTTAGCTTTACTTTGTCTTAAACGCTGAATATCTGTATCCAAAAATACACCGCTGCGTCTTCTTATCCCGACGCTAACTCTACTATTTGTATTATCACTTGCTAACTGCTTCTTTTTGTATTTTTTCTTATACTTTTCGTTTTCAAGTTTACCTTCTAATGCACTTAAACCATAATCAAAACCTTCAACTCCATAGAGATAAATGATTATTGATTTATTGACTAAATTAGCCACAATATTTCTCATTTTTAAGCTTAATAATCGTTTCAATTTATTTGGAATATTTATGCCTTTATCGAAACATAACAATGCCATTGTCAATTCCATATCTCTAACAAACTTTTTATTCTGTAAAATTTTAGCATCCGATAACTTTTCATCAATGAACTTCAAAATTAATTCTAAAAAAACTTGATCATCTAAACTCTTATCATTCATTTGATTTCTTATCATTTCAATCAACTGTAAATGTAATAACTTGAACCAAATAAATCTGTTTTTCTCAAATAATCTCGGAAATTTGTCAATTATTAATTTAATTGAATCTTCAATTTTACCATTCAAAATCAATTTTTTGATCTTAAATCTTTCTTCAATACTATCTAAGCCGGTAAACACCCGTTGATACTTATCAATGTTAAATTTAAATTCTCTAGAACTATTTTCAACAATATTATTATATGTTTCATTAATGTTTTTTAAGATCAGCGAAGGTTCAAACCAGTCGTCAATCAATTTTAATTCTTCTTCAGTTCCACTATCATGATCATTTTCATTTTCATTCTCGTTATTATTTAAATTTTCAATTTCATTTTTATACTTATTTTCGTTTTTATTTTCAAGTTCAACTTCCTTCTGACTATCTATAGTATTTCCAAGCTGACTATTTGTTTTATTTAATACAAATCCGAATTCTTCGGCAAAAGCATAAGCGGCAGATGAATAACCTTGCTGAATTAGATAATTCAAAACGATCATACCTAATTCTTCCTGTAATTCATAATATTCAATTGAGAATTTTGAAATGTCCGTTATACCAGCATTATCAATGCTGTCATTAATTTCGATATTTTCAAGCTGTAACTCATTAAAAGATTGCTTTCCAAATTGTTCATTATTCGGATATGAAGTTGAGTTATTTGAAATATTTCTTGATGAATATATTGAGTCTGTATTTTGTGCACTGCTGATTAATTCTCTTAATGATTCATTAATCATGGTTGATCCATTTATTAATACCAGACATAAAAATAAAATATGAAATAATGATGAGAATAGAACAGACAAAAAAAAAAGATAAGAATCGCGAGACATGATTAATTTTTAGTTGTTATATATGTGATGTTTTCTATGTAATTTTCTTTGATTTCATATAAATTTATATTAATTAATATAAAAATATATGTATGTATATCATTGAATTAAATAAATCAATCAATCTATATTTGGTTGATTGTCAGCTAATTCAATCATGCAAATTTTCAACAATGTAGTTAAAAAAATATTAATAAATATTAGTCATTAATCTTTCATTCTTTCCTTTTCAGGTTTCCAACTACCTTCAAATAAATGATTAACATATGCTAAATCATGTTTCACACTTTTTGAACCCATCTGACCAACACCAGGACTAAAGCTTGTAATTGGTAAAATTAAAACATCATCTATTAATAATGGTTCTACTAATCCCGTAAAAGTTTCCCAGTTAATTTCCATTTTATTTGCATTTAAAGGCATACCATTTTCATCGATTTCTTGACTTTTAAGTAAGAATTTTTTACCTTCCAACCAATAATCAGATCCAACCCCAAAACCTTCACCTGACTTACCATTTGTAACAACATTATTTAAGTAATCGAAAACCACATCTGTAAAAATACCCGGGCCAGTCCATTGCATTATATCGCCTCCTTCATCTTTACCTTCAACTTTACTCAAAAACCCCTTTTCGTTTTTCCTATTTGTTTCACTAGTAATTCTAATAATTAGTTCTTTCAATAAAGGATGTCCCTTTTTACCCATAACTGTCCATTGAACAAATTGAATTCTTCTTGCATACCAGTCGGACCAATCAGACCTGTCGGGATCTGCTTCAATTCCAATAACCATTCCAACTGGAGTTTCAAGATTAACCGAATCAATTCTATTTTTAATTAAGTCTTCTGCTTTATTAGAACCACCCACCTCAGTCAAACCACTTTTAATTGACTTCAATAATAATCCTTCATTAAATGGTGCCCAAGTATCAATTTTTTTTAAACAAAGTGTATCCATATCGCTATATACACCGCCTCTTGCAAAAACTACCAAGTATCTGAAAAAGTCGGCTTTTAGAATTTTTTTTGGCAATAATTTCCAAGCATGAATTATTTCAGGAATTTGATAAAACTCGTTTTCGACCCATTCATCAATTATTTCATCGGTAATCAACGAATAAGTAAAATTTGCATTTACATTTTTCCAGGACTTATAACTTGATAAAAATTTTTTTGAAAATTTTGGGTCATCAGGGCCAGTTTTCCATGTTTGGAAGATATTTTTCGGTATTGGAGATTGTGTTTGGTATGGGAAATAAAATGAAAGTTTTGAACGTAGTGACGAACCAATCGGAATCGAATTCTGTTTGAATAAATTGCTTTGATATATTTTCATATTTGAATGACTCGGTATTTTTGACTCAAATAATGATTCCTTACTAAATTGGTCTTCTATAACATTTTGCTGGAGTTTTTTATCATTCTGATTACTTTCACTAGTACTAGAACTTGGATTTTTGTCAACATAAAAGTGATAAAAGATATACAAAAGAACCGTTGAAAATATTAGTATATATGATTTATAAATTCGTATTAAGAATGATAATCGGTGAAAATTCAATGGCTTAGAACTTCTATTATCCGGTATATTTATGTAATCCATGACAATTCTCTAAGAATGAAACTAAGAAACGAAGCGAAACAAGCGAAACAAGCGAAACAAGAGAACCGGGAGAGATTCTGTTACATAGATCTATATAAATATATATATATATATAGATATAAAACGATATAAAAGTTGCTTAGTGACGCTGAAGTTCCACATTTTTATTCTCAGAACGCGTTTCGTTCGTTACGCTAGAATCAGGGGTTCTAGATTTATATATGGGCCCATTCGCACAGTTGATGTAATCGTTATTATTAGTATAGTTAAAATTACATATATATTACATGATTACTAGATGGTAAAGTGGTCAACAGCTAATCTCTTCTTCTGTTCATGCCTCTCAAGTCGCCACCAACAATAACACCACCAACAACTCTAAGCGTTTCTCTTTTCCTTCTTCTCATGTTACGTTCCTTTTCAGTTTCTCTCTTTTCAATTTCCCACTCGTTTAACTGCTCAACTTTAGGTGAAAATTCTTCACCGTATTTTTTCAAATCGTATCTTAGACCTTGTAGTTGTAATTGAGTAATATCTTCAATATTTGGTTGATGAACTTGGTTGAAAAATGGTAATGAGTCGATATATTGTGGAATTTGCTGTGGGTTTTCAATTAAGTCCCTTTTAATTTTCAAAATTTCATCATATATCGAGAACGAGATAGCAGTTTCGAACTCTCTCGATAACCCCATGTCGTTGACAACAGTCTTAGCAAACATCTCAGGCGTCAAAGTTCTGTCCAGCAAATTCCATTCAATTTTATCAGAATAAAATTGCTCGCCGACATTAACAGAAATGTCTAGTAAAACATGAAACTCTTTTTCATTTTGCAACTGTGAGATGGGATTATTCAAGATTTCCTTAATCGATTGAATTTGCTCTTTAATTTGGTTGATAATCATCGATTCAATATTTCTAGGTAGTTCCAATTCGTTACAATAAATTTCCGTAAATATTTCCGGTGTTATTAGTGTCTCGTTTAGGTTCCACAAAAATGAGTCTCTTAAGGTGATCCCATTGGAATTGATTTTGATTTTGATTGGAATTATTTCTTCAGCTAAAGATAAATTGGTCAGGTTTTCAAACTCGCTGAAAATCAGTTTGTTATGAATCAAATCTTTTGGTGCTTCTTTACCTTGATAGTTCGACAAATTAACATTCGAGTTTATTAATCTAAAAAGATCAAACGCTGCGTTCGGATCTTCGTAGGTTGCATCATCATTTTCATCGTCGTTATGTTCAAAATCAAAGTCATAATCTTCTGCATAATTGATTCTATTTGATGTGGATCTTTTTGAAGCTCTAGAATTCGATGATGAAAGATATAAAGGATTATTTGAGTTCTTTAGTCTATGTAAAAATGATGTTGATAATGCTTGGGGAAATAGAGGTTTGGAAGTAATCTGTGATTGATTTTGTGACATTTTATATATCTATGTACTATATGGTTCTTGCCGCCTTTCAACAGTAATACCCTAAATTCTGATACTATGAAAATAAAATAAAAGATAGAAAATCAAATAATTTCTACGGCCTAAAAATATCAATTGAAATTGAATTCTCACATCCTTGCACCCATAATAACCGACGCAGACGCAGATTCTGCAGTTATGAGCCCTCGGAATCAATTATTTGATTTTTAACCCTTAAGAGTTTTCATGCTACAAAAATTCAATTTTCAGATTTTGTTCACGTTTTTCAGTGGAAAATTTTTTTCGACGTAGACACGTTTCCATTCGCCTAAGTTTTTCCCATTTAACTTGACTTCTCTTCCACTGAAATTCATTACCAGCTCTTTTATCTCTTTATCCTTTCTTCAAGGTTACCACCTCCAACTTATATATATACAATACACAATGTCATTCTCAGATTTCTCTAAGGTTGAAACTATTACCAAATTAAACACTTATTTAAAGGATAAATCCTACATTGAAGGGTATGTTAAAAATCACTGATTTTTTTTGAATCGTATTAGATTTCAGTTTTATTATTTTATTCTTGTCTAGATGATGATCGATTTCTTTGGTCCATGTTTATGAGGCGGACTCAAGACCCGCTGTATGAGTATCAAAAAAAGAAGGCTGTTTTACAACAGTCATTACTGACAATTAAAAAATATATATGCATATTAATGGCAATATTAATAAGAATAAGAATATAATGGTAATACTGAACATACTAATAGGTGGAAACTGAATATGAAAAAGATTTAATACTAACATACGGTTTTACTTTTTTTTACCTTTTTTCTATAGTACTTCTGCAACTCAAGCTGACGTCACCGCTTACAAGGCTTTCCAATCTACCTATCCAGAATTCTCTAGATGGTTCAACCACATTGCTTCTTTCACCGCTGAATTTGAAACTTTACCAGCCGCAACCTCCGCCCCAGCCGCAGCTGAGGAAGATGATGATGACGATGTTGACTTATTCGGTTCCAGTGATGAAGAAGTTGATGAAGCCGCTGAAAAATTAAAGCAACAAAGATTAGCTGAATACGCTGCTAAGAAGGCTGCTAAAGGTCCAAAGCCAGCTGCTAAATGTATTGTCACTATAGATGTCAAGCCATGGGATGATGAAACCGATTTAGAAGCTTTGTTAAACCATGTTAAATCTATTGAAATGGACGGTTTAGTTTGGGGTGCTTCTCAGTGGATTCCTGTCGGTTTCGGTATCAAGAAGTTACAAATTAACTGTGTTGTTGAAGACGAAAAGGTTTCATTGGAAGACTTGCAAAATCTCATTGAAGAAGGTGAAGATTGGGTTCAATCCACTGATATTGCTGCTATGCAAAAATTATAAGTTAAATTGATTTTCAACTTTCTATAACGTTATTTTGTATCCTAATTTTTTTTTTATTATAATAAAAATAATTTTTTAAAATTTTAAATTTCATTATTCAAATTTTTGTTTATGTTAAATCGTTTCACATTTTATTTATTAGTAATATATCTTTTTATATTAATATTCGTAGTTAAATTAACTAATTACTACTTTTAACAAGGTAAAAAATCAATTCCAGCTTGAAACCACCCTTCTCCGTTTAAAATGGAATCCAAACTCTCATTCGTTAACCAAATTCTTTCAACCATTTCCATTATACTTTTAATAGTGCCCATTCTAACAGTTTCGTATAATGTTTCCAAATATTTCCAAACTTGTTTCCTTGTATCGTCACCTTTGCTGCAAACTGCAACATAAAAAATTGGCCAAACCATTTGTGTAATAATTGGTGAATCGCTTGGTAATGTTTCATAAACCGATAAAAACTCTAAAACAATTGCTTCACCTTCATCACTGTAGATATGTCTTGGAAAAAATTCAACTCCAGCTTCTCCTCCTTCATCTTCATCTTGTTCTTCATCTTGTTCTTCATCTTCATTTTCATTTTCATTTTCATCTCCGTCTTCTTCATCTTCTTTTGCTCTTTCTTCTTCCTTCTTCTCATCCTTCATCCTTTCATTATACGCTGAAATACTATAAACTCTATACAATTGATCTAATAATAGTAACCCCGCCAGTGACCAGCATTGTGCACTTTTTAATCTATACGTATAACTGAAATTCATTGCAAAACTTAACTTTAAGGGAACATATTTTCTGTATTCTAATAATTTTTTTTGCAATTCTTTAATTGCCAATAATGAAGTTTTGGTTTTATTAATTTGGGATCTTTTTTTAAAATTCAGGTCTAAATTTTTGACTTCATTAATTGGTAATAATGTTGATAATAGAATTAAATTATTATTATACCATGAATGTCTTAATATACAAATTTCGGCAAAAATTTTAAAAATTTCACCTGGGCATGCATTCATTTTAGCAGTTGAAATTTGATCATACATTGTACCATAAGAAATTGGATCACAATATGGTAATCTACAATCAGGTGAAACTAGTGACGAAATTGTGTCAAACCATGATAAAACACAAATCAATGTCTGTGATTGCCCAATTTTTTGTAAAACAGGTTTAAAAGTTATGTCAGATGCAATTGATGCGCATAACTTGAGAAACATTCTTGATAATGCAGATCTACCAGATTCCAAAATAGCAAATAGTAAATGAACATATAATAACAATAAAATAACAATAAAATTTGTACCCTTAAGTTGTTTAGATTCGGTTTTCATTTTTTTAATTATTCTTTCAACATTAATTACTCCATTTGATTTTGATAACGGATCTTTATTTTTTACGTATTTAATTAAATATTCCATTGTATTATTAATATGCAATAAACCTTTTTTATAAAATTCATTTTCTCCATTATTAACATACAAATGCATCGATGAAAGTGAGAGAAAACATGATTTTGCCAATTCAAACGATCCAAATCTCATCATTAGTTCCGGCCATGGTGCTTGTGGGTGTGCATCTAATAAATAAATAACTTTTTCGAAAAAATGTTTTAAAATAAAATTTTCTTCCTTTCTTTTCAATTCTGGTACTGGAGCTGTCGAAGCATCTTCTTCACTTGATGAGTTCAATTGTGATGAACCTCGCATGGATTCAGCTATTTGCTCGGGTGTTGGCGGTGACACAGTAAACGATGCGTTCGTATTTGATGATGGTAACGGTACTAGTATTGGGGACGTTGAAGATCTATTTAATAAGGGTGATAAGTTAATTAAATTATCATTTTTATTAATGTCTTCTAAATTGTCTTGGGGATCTAACTGATTATCAAAATTACCAAATATATAATCAAGTCCGGAATATAATGCATTTTCAAACTGTGTTGGATCTGTGAAATCAATCTCTGAATGATCACTTTTCTCTAATATGGGAGTAACTTCTTCTTCTTCTTGTGGCTTTTTTGATGGTCCCGACACTGATGGTAGTGAATTTGATGCTAAACTTGGATTTAAAATAAAATCAAGCCCTAGTGAATTCTGAAATGAATTATTGTCTTCAGTTTTGAGTTCAATGTTCTCTTTTCTTATAGTCGTTTCTAGAAATTTTTCTTTATTTGTATTGTTGATATTATTATCATTCCCATTACTCAAATCCATATCCATTGTTGATAAATTTTCAAATACAAATGCACTATTTTTTTCAATACTATCTTTTAATCTTGGTCTGCCCCTAAAGCCATATTTTTTTTCACCTTTAGAATTAATTTTATCTCTGTTCTCTGAATTTCTTGAATCATCAACATCAAAGATTAATCTAATTCCATAACCTGCACACTTTCTGCCAGAATTGACACAATTTAAACATTCTGGTTTTGTTTCATCACATTTACGACGACGTTGTTTACAAGTAAAACAACCTGTTCTCGACCTTGTAATCTTACCCATATCTTCAAATCTTAATAATTAAACAAAATAATACGGTATGCTGATCAAAGCTAAGCTGAATTAAATGATCTACATTCATAGAGTTTGTAAAAATATTTGCATATACTAGAAAAAACGTCTTTCAAGATTATTGATTGTAAGCGCTGAAAAATACCACTTTTGGCAAGGGTACCCATCGCACTAAATTCTTAATAAGAACTGTTGTGGTTTAAAATAATCAGATGAGGTAAACTATGAGGCCACGAGTTTTACCAAAGTTTGTAAATTACGTCTGATTATTTTTTTATTTATCTATTTCTGTATCTTGAAATTGAAGATAAAATTAAAGTTAGTTTAATTTTACGCACACTCCTTTTCCCTTCCAATAAATCGACGCGTCGAATTTTTGAATATGTATGAGAACTTCACGAATTTAATCAATATAAAAAAATTTTTCACTATTATGTTGTAATTTCTCTTAATAAAACACTTTTCCAAAAGAACGTTATCATGGTGGTCAGTTCAGAGGCGATTTTTGCGGGTTGTAATAGATCACTAAGAATTTTTGATTATAATACAATTGAGAAAATAGTAGCTTTTGGATCTAAAAATACAATTTCGATAACTTCACCTTTAATTAATATATCAACTAAATCTTATGATCCTACTACAAAAATAATTATTACCTTAAAGAATCACACTGGTGAAGTTACATCTGTTAAATGGTTGCCAGAACTGAAAAAACTTATCTCAACCTGTGAAAAGGGTACAATTAATATCTGGAATTATGATGATGCATTAAATTTTACATTATGTCAATCTCTGCAACCAAATAAGGATTTATCTACTATTTCATGTATCGGAACATCGTTAACTTCATATAACTTTTTTCTTGTTGGTGATTCACATGGATTTGTTTTTATTTACACTCTTGGTTCACTTAATCATTTTAATGAACTATTTAGTTTTAAAATTCAATCCGGCTATTATGCAATGGCAATTTCACTAATTCAACCTACACCAGATACGGCAATTGCATTTATTGGTGGTACCAAACCATTTATTGAGGTTTTTTCAATTGATTTCAATAATGCAACTTCGAAAAAAGAAATTATACTATCGGGTCATGAAGATTGGGTTAGGTCATTAGCAATTAAACAAATAAAAGATAATGAATATTTGATTGCTAGTGGCTCATTAGATAGACTTATTAGACTTTGGAAATTATCATTGATACCATTGGATACTCCTTTACCAATTGAAACAAATAAATTAAAGTTACTTACATCAAAAGAATATAAATTTAAAACTTCATCACATAATGTCTCAATTAAACTAGATACAATTTTAATGGGCCATGAAGATTGGATTTCTGATTTAACTTGGAAACCAAATTCTGAAGATAATGAATTATCATTGCTTTCAAGTTCAGCAGATAGTTCAGTTATGATTTGGAAGCCTGACTCAACTCGAGGAATTTGGTTTCCTGAAGTTAGATTAGGTGAAATGTCGATTAAAGGCGCATCCACTGCAACTGGTTCATCAGGTGGATTTTATTGCTCAACATGGATTTTTGATGCAGACTTAAAAATGGAATTGGTTTTATGTAATGGTAAAACAGGTTCTTTTAGATGTTGGACTAAAAATGATTTAACTGATGAACACTATCAACCACAGACTACATTAACTGGTTCAATTAAAGATGTTACAGATCTATCATGGTCACCAAATGGCGATTATTTATTAACTACTTCATTGGATCAAACGACTAGATTATATGCAACGTGGAAAGGTAAATGGTGTGAATTTGGAAGACCGCAAATCCATGGTTATGATATGATTTGCCTATCAACGATGAGCGAAACAAGATTTGTCAGTGCTGGTGATGAAAAAGTTATTCGTGTTTTTGATATGCCAAATGCAGTCGCAAATCTTTTAAGCAAACTATCAGGATTAAAGAATATTGATAGTGGTGAAATTACATTGCCTGAAAATGCAACTTTACCTGTGTTGGGATTGAGTAATAAAGCAGAATCTGAAGATATTGAAGAAATTAATGAAGAGGTTAATGGTAATAGTAACAATGGTGATAAGGATGATAGCGAAGATGTAGATAACAAAAAAGTTAATAAAGTTAGTATTAGTGCACATATTTTGAATGAATTAAAAGAGCCACCTATGGAAGATGTTTTACAGAGGCATACATTATGGCCGGAAACTGAAAAAATGTATGGGCATGGTTTTGAGGTGACAACAATTGATGTTTCACCTGATGGGAAATTGATCGCATCAGCATGTAGATCTAATGTTGCAGCGCATGCGGTGATTAGATTATTTGAAACTGACAAATGGTTACAAATTGATGAAACACTGAAAGGACATGATTTAACAATTACAAGAGTTAAATTTTCTCCATGTGGTAAATGGTTACTTTCAGTTTCAAGAGATAGAAAATTCACATTATGGGAAAAAAATGGAGGTGAAAGCTTTACATTGATTAAAATAATGGAAAAGGCACACACTAGAATTATTTGGGATTGTTGTTGGGTACAAAGTGAATCAAATTTATGTGCATTCATCACTTGTTCTAGAGATAAGGAAGTCAAATTATGGAGCTTAAATGATACTAGTAGTGACGTTGAATTAAAGGCAAGCGTCAAACTGAATAGAGCAGTTACGGCTGTTGATTCATTTAAAATCAAATCTGATGGTTCCAAATATAGACTAGGTGTTGGCTTAGATAGTGGTTCTATTTTAATATATGACTTGGATGTGGAGAACAGTAAATTTGAGTTAATAGATGAGGTTGAGGAACAATTATTACCTGGTGGAAGTGTTACCAGAGTTGCATTTAATGCTAAAAAAATGGATGGTAATATATTACTTGCTGTTGGAAGCAGAGACAGCAGTATGAGAATATTGAATATTGAATGTTGAGTTATTGATATATATATATATATTTTTACATATGTACATATAATTGAGTATATAGCATTCCAAGTAAAGTAAACGTTTAAGCTGCATAGAAGCTTTTTAATTCAATTTCAGATCGCATATAATAAATGATTCGGAAAATTTTTCAGAGCAGCGAATAAGAGCGGGTGTTTTATGATTTACGTACGGTAGAATCTGTACGGTACACATATCTTACAATTAAATTTTTTTTTAAGTAAAATAAATAAATAAATTTATATTCAGGAATAGATCGTTAAAATCATAAATAAAATGACATTAAATGACTTATTTGGAAGAAGCTTCAAGCAAGTAAGTAACAATATCGTTTCTGTCCTTTGGTTTCTTTAAACCACCGAAAGCCATCTTGGTACCTGGAATGTACTTCTTTGGGTTTTCTAAGTAGTCAGACATAGTTTGACTGGACCATTCAACACCAGCCTTCTTGTTAGCATCAGTGTATGAGTAACCTTCAACTTGACCAGAATGTCTGGTGAAAACACCATGAAGATTTGGACCAACCTTGTTTGGGCCACCGGCTTCAATGGTGTGACATTGAGCACATCTAGTTTTGAATAGAGTAGCACCCTTCTTTGCAGAACCTTTTTCGTATGGAGATGGCATTTTTATATATGTAAAGTGTTTATATGAAGATACAACGTATGAACAAGTAAAACCAAAAAGAAAACAAAAGTTGTAGGAAAAGAAATGAGAAGAGAAAAGAGTTAATATTTATTTGAGTAACATTCGTCCTAGTTGGACGGAGCGACAGGCATGTTGATTCACGGAAATGCGCCAATTGGCAATTCTGCACCGGCTATTGGCTAACTGCGATGAGCGGCCGGGGCTCTAGTTACTTATCTGCATACAGCTGGTAATGCTTGAACGGGGTTTGGTTTTCTCTAGGTCAATTACCTGGATGAAGTTGCTGATAACTTTTATCTATTATACTGCAAGTGTTCGATATGCTGGGGGACGAAATACAGTTAGATAGTGTTCCATAGTACAACAACCTCAAATCTCTCACTGTTTCGCAGCTCAGATTCCGTTAATAAGACGGAAAAAACCGGCTGCTAAATGGGACGATTCTACAGAGTGTACGGATGTGTAAAAAAAAAAAAAAAGAAAAGAAAAGAAAAAAAAATAATAATAATATTTATCGACGCGTCTGTAATCACGTGCATATGTGGCGTATTGTGGATGGCAAAATGTTGAGTCAGTTAAAGAAATCCAACCTTCCATTTTTTGCCCTTTTTCTGTTCAACTTGAAATTCTAATCTATCTACAGCTGGATTTTTTTTGTGTTCTTTGTTGATCTCACTTACTTACTATTATATAAACGTGTATATATTACGCTATATTTATTGCTATCTAATCACGTTATCTCAGTTTACATTCAAATACTTTCACATATAGTATCACATATAGTATCACATATTTCTGATTTTCCTAGCATTTTCACTATTTCCGATAGAATACTAAAATTTTAATTATATACAATTTTCACACTCATAATGTCATCAATATTATTAAATAGAGTTCTATACAAAAAGTCGGCCTTTTTGAATCATAATGTGATTAAAGGTTTACAAAAATCTTTAATATCTCAAAGATTTGTTTTAGCCAGAAATTATGCTGCATCAACTTCGAATCTAGCTGTGCAAGAACAGAACGCGAACCAAGAATTATCAAATCCTCAGATCCAAGCTGACTTTTATAAATCTTTATTACAAGCAAATTATCCTCATATTGTCGTTTCTAGATACGAAACTCCCGGTATATCAACAAATCATGAATGTGCCCAGTTATACGTTGAGGCACTTGCCAAAATGGGTGATCGTCAGAGGGCGGAATCTGTTGCTAGATCCTTAGGCGTTTCTGTACCTTCGACTGTTTCAAGTGGTGCTAATCCATCCATTGGTAGCATTGCCAGTGGTTCAAGACAAGAACCTATTCATGTTATAGTCACTGAAAGTTATTGGATGTCGCTATCCAAGTGGATTAAATGGATTGTTCCATTGGGTTTACTGTCTTACGCTGCATATATGGGTTTTAATTTTTTGGTTGAAAATGGTTCTATTATTAAAGGTTCTGGTAGTGATGACAAGTCTGTTGAAGTCACAGAGTCCGATGTCAGATTTTCGGATTGTTGTGGTGTTGATGAAGCAAGAGCAGAATTAGAAGAAGTGGTTGAATTCTTAAAAGATCCTTCTAAATTTACAAGCTTGGGTGCTCAATTGCCTAAAGGTGTCCTTTTAACTGGTCCACCTGGTACAGGTAAAACTTTATTGGCAAGAGCAACCGCTGGTGAAGCAGGTGTTCCTTTTTTTTTCATGTCAGGTTCTGAATTTGATGAATTATATGTTGGTGTTGGAGCTAAGAGAGTTAGGGAATTATTTACAAAAGCAAGAGCCAGAGCACCTGCAATCATCTTTATTGATGAATTAGATGCTATTGGAGGTAAGAGAAAATCAAAGGATCAGGCTTATGCTAAACAAACTTTAAATCAATTATTGGTTGAATTGGATGGTTTTTCTCAAACTGAGGGTATCATTATTATTGGTGCAACTAATTTCCCAGATTCTTTAGATAAGGCTCTAACTAGACCTGGAAGATTTGATAAGATTGTTCCTGTTGAATTACCTGATGTTAGAGGCAGAATTGAAATCTTAAAACATCATTTGAAGAAAATTGCATTTGCTAAAGACGTTGACCCATCTGTCATTGCAAGAAGTACAACCGGAATGTCTGGTGCTGCTTTAAAAAATTTAGTTAATCAAGCTGCTCTATATGCTGCTCATAGAAATGCTTTAAGTGTTACTATGAGTGATATGGAATGGGCTAAAGATAAGGTTTTAATGGGTGGTGAAAGAAAAACAATGGTTATGACCGAGGAAACAAGAAGAAATACTGCATATCATGAAGCTGGTCATGCAATTGCTGCAATGTTTACTGATGGTGCTACTCCTCTATATAAAGCAACAATTTTACCAAGAGGTAGAGCTTTAGGTATTACCTTCCAGTTGCCCGAAATGGATAAACATGATATTACTAAAAAGGAATGTTTTGCTAGATTGGATGTGTGTATGGGTGGTAAAATTGCGGAAGAAATGTTATATGGCCCAAATAATGTCACATCCGGTTGTTCATCCGATTTATCTTCTGCTACTTCAATGGCCAGATCAATGGTTAGCGCATATGGTATGTCAGACAAAATCGGCCCTGTTAAATTATCTGATGAATGGGAATCATGGTCACCAAAACTTCGTGATATGGCAGATCAGGAAACTAGAACGTATCTGGTTGACTCTGAAGAAAGAACTAGAAAATTACTAAATTCTAAAAGATTAGAATTGAAAAGATTAGCCGAAGGTTTATTAGAATATGAAACTTTGAATAAAGATGAAATCGAAAAGGTTGTTAAAGGTGAAAAACTAAATAAAGATAAAGTGTCTTCAAACAAAGTCATTAAGGGTCCATCCACTAGAAAAGAATTTGATATCGCACCGGAAGAACCCCAGCCTTTAAGTGTGTCAGCAAAAGCCTAAATAATTGAAAAAATGAATCATGAAAAATAGATTTATACTTGTATTTAGTTTGTTTATTATATACATTACCCTACTATTTCCTCTGTAAAATATATATTTATAACTACTTTTTTTGACAATTTTTTTAATACATGACTATTATGATTGATGACACACAGACAAAAATTTAACACAAAAAATGGAGTTGAAGCAAAGTTAAATGACTTACGAATTCGGTGTTTGTGAAACAACGATTGAACTAAATTCACTATCATCCAATATTTCGTCATCTCCGTCCGAAGAATTATTTCTTTTTTTAACGTCATCCTCCTCATCAACATCACTAAATTCAAATTCGTCTTCTTTTACTTTCTCCGTTATGGAACCTTCTTCAAAACGACTGACTTTTTGAGCTTGACTTTTGCTTTGTTCACTTTCGTTCCAACCATCACTTCTATCTGCTTCTTCTTCTTCTTCTTCAATATCTTCAACCTCTTCATCTTCATCTTCAGTTTCTTCATCATCACTACCACTAACACTTTCAATATTACGTTTCTTCCCTCTCTTTTGCACATTTAACTTACTTTGAATTAAGGTTCCTCTTTTAACTATGATTTCATCACTTTGTAAGAAACCCACTTGATGTAAAATACTAACATAGAGATCACCAATTAAACCACCATTTAACTTAAGTCTTGTGCCACAACTTGCATCTACAATTCCAACGGCAACACCAACTCCGAGTTTGGCACCCAATTCACAAATATCATTTTCCAGATTTTTCTCCCTTTTATTTTCATCTTCATGTTTTTGGTCAATTAAATATTTAGTAAAATTAACATCTTCATTCTCATCACGTTCCAATTTATCCTCCAAACCTTTGCATTCTACAAACTGATATTCTTTTATACAAAATAATTTGACTAATTGTCTTGTTACTTTGAAAGGAACTTTACTTAAAATGTCGTTAGTCTCTTGAGTTTCGGAGTTTGGGCTTCCAATATCTGCCGAATGCCCCTTCAATGCTTTAGATTCGGCATTATATGCAGCAACACATAATGAAATATCCAAATAAGTTAATGCAATGTTATAAACTATTGGCATCGTCAATCTGGTAGTCAAATCATCGGGTGTAATCAAACTACCGAAGTTGTCTGAAATTGTCTGAACGCTTTTAATAATATCATCAACTTCTTCAGGTATAAGAGTTTGTTTTTTCAATTTGGATTGATATAACATTTTAAATGAATCACTAACATAATCTGTGGTACAGCACAACATAGTCTGTATCTTGTTATCCGTTAATTGAAGCTCTCCATATTCATCATCTTCACGTAAATAGATTTCTGTCATTTTGATAATAGAAGAGATTGTAGGCTGTAATTCTGTTCTTACTGATTCATTCAAATTTGGACATTTCGATAAAATATTTAGTTTATTCAATTGACTTATTATTAAAGGATCTTTCATTTTAATACAGTCCTTAATTTGAATACCGAAGTTTACAACCAAATCATTGAGATAAATCCCCGTTGTTTTAAGTTGGTCAAAGGGTAGCAATTTTAGTAACGTACAATAACCATAAATAATTGATTCATAATACCTCGAATCTTTGATTTTAGTATTGGTTTCACCAATATTAATATTAACTAACAATTTGAATAAAAGTTTTGTAGTTTCATCAAATGAATTAATTTGATTAGTCGATTCAAATGATTTTGTTGTGATCAGGAGATTGGTTAGTAAGATCAAAATTGAAATTTTATCGATATCTATATCAAAGTAATCCACAAGTTTTGGCATTGCCGTCATTAATTTTGTTAGATAATAATCTTTGTCATAAGAGTCTGGTCCAGATTGTGGATGTGGGAATAAATTCTTGTAAAATATGTTTCCAGTACCTTCAGCATAAATTGTGGTAGCACCAAGCAATAGATTAAGTAAAAATGTTTGTTCAGAAGAGTCTAGCTCAATTAATTTCTTACAATTTTCCGATAATCCCATAACGGATGAAATATCAAACGTCAAATATTCAAAAAATAATTCAAAATTTTTATTATTTGAATTATAACGTTTGAATTGATAAATATATTGGGAAACACTTGCAGTTTTTTCAAATTTTGAGTTTTGCAACAATTTCTTGGTCTTATTGGTTGAATAGTGATTTAAATAGTATTCATATGATTCATCAAGCAGACCAATCAATAGTTTGAATTTCAGCATTTCTTTTGCATTTAGAGGAATCAGCCCATCTGTTTCATTAATTATAGACTCATCTCTTTCAATAACTTCATTTAGCTTAATTTTTTCAACTATAAGAACATATTTAGCAATTTCTTTTATTAATTTTGTAGTATTGGATTTGGAACCTTTAAATTGATAAATTGAATCTTCGTTATCGACAAAAATTAAACTGCATATTTTGATCATTTCATCATCTTCAAGATAGTTTCTTTCCGTAATTTCATTCAATAATAACAAACAATTATACCGGGCCCGAAAATCGGTTTCATAAATAACAATATCAATCAATTTTGTTTTAAAATAAGAGGTAAATTGTCTCAAGGCAGAAACAGTAACACGCTGTTTATATAGTTTGGTTAAAACTTTAAATACTTCGGTTCTAACGATCGATTCCTTATCGGTCAATAACCAACCCAAATATCTTAGATAGATACTTTCAAAAAACATTGCTGGATATTCTTCCATCCACTCACCCAAACACTTTACACATTCAAGTCTTATTTCAGAAGAAATGTCTCTATATCTATGGGTAAATAAAGTATTAAAAAAATCCACTATCAAGTTATCCAAATATTCCTTTTGATGTTTATAAATTTCAATATTTTTTTCAATTTGTTTGATTCTTTCACCTATTGTATCTATCTGTTTTTTCGTATTTCTGCTTTTTTTTACGTTTTCAACAATATCATGTAGACTATCATTCTCCTTTTTCAATTGTCTTTGATATTTGTCAACGAATTTGGCAACATTGACACTTAAATAACATAAGGCAGATTGCATTTTTAATCCAAAAACAGTGGCACAGTAACGTAAAGCTCTGATATTTGAAGTTGACATAGCGCCTATCCATTCTAATAACAAATCTGCAAATCCTTCATTATCATATAAAACACCTCTTTCACCAGCAATTAACATCATGTCATTGAAGAAATTTCTTGCGTTAGTTGGAAAAATCTTCCAATCTTCTTTCTTGCCACCAACTGGGGCATACATCATTGGGAATTCATGAAATCTTTGTCTTCCAAATAAAATCTGAATCTCACTAATTGTCTCCCTTGCTGAATCTGTATTAGTAACGTCATGACGATTTAGCTGTGAAACACAACCTGCGCAACGCAAGATTAGATTTAAAAATTCTTTTAAAGACTCAAATTTTGTGTTCAAATCGTCTTTGATAAAATCATCCAACCAAGACTGTGCAAGTTCGGTAATTGAAATATCTTCCGTGCTTAAAGCTTCAAATAAAGGATTTTCTTCAAAATCTTCGACTTCATCAATATTTGAAACAGTTTGTCCAGCTTTCCGAGATTTAGAGGCATTAGATGTAAATGTTGATGCTTTTGACTGCGTGCGCTGACCTTTAGAACGTCTTTTTCTAGGTTTTGGAGACTGAGATTGTGATAAAGAATCGTCAGATAAGTCCTTATCATTCTCTTCGTCAGGAAGTTTCAAATGCTCATCATAATTTGGCACTTGGCGGGATCTTTTTGAACGTCTGACGCCGACTAGTTCTTTTTCTGGCATGCTTTGATACAATTCTATCCTTGATATGTGAGTATATTGTTGATGAAAAGGGCAATGAGATAAATAAATTGAAACAAAGCTCGCGTAACAAAAGCAAATCAATATTTTTGAAATAATATTTCGTGTCGCAGAATACGTCGATCGATGCAAATCATTATAGCTTACATTTCAAAAAAATTACAAAGTAATATTCGTAACCATGTTAAAATAACATAACATTTAATATAGAAGAGAAACAAAAACACATAACAAATAAATAAATAAATAAATTAGAATCTATTTTTCAATCGATACTGTTTAATGTAAAGCAGCAGTCAAAGCTTCTAAAACTTCGACTTCGATAGAAGCTTCACCAGCAACCTTTTCATCAGCAGAAGCTGCATTTTTTTCAGCTTCAGCCAATAAGGTCTTAACAGTAGATGGCTCAAATGAATCTAAGGTGTAAGCTTCAACAGAAGTAATAAACATCTTGGATTCTGGTAAGACAGAAAGGAAACCACCGGAAATGAAATATTTAGTGGATTTAGTACCTTCTAAAATTTCAATAACACCTGGCTTCAATTGTTCAACAGTTGGGACGTGGTTAGCTAAGATACCCATATCACCTGAAACAGCTGGAACATTAACTTGAGTGCTAGAATATAAAAAGTGCAAAAATGTTAGTAACTTGATCTATATATACGTGATTTACATTAGAAAAAAACACAATGCAAGAACTATTTGAGTCAATTGAATAAAGGTTTTGATTGTTTTGTATAAACGGTTTATGTCTATTGAAATTATTGTCTTTCTAGCATTGTATTTAACCAAATGTATTTTAAAAATCTAACATACACCTCCTTATCAGAAAAAATGGTCTATATTAAGACTTGAGTGCAATTAAGCATAAGAATGTTAGTATCTATATTTCTTTCAAAATAAATCTAAAGAGTAAAAGAATCAAATATGCTAAAATAAATGTACCTCAAAACAGTTTTCACTGAACTTAGTGGTAGTCAAACGAATCTAAGAATAATTAATCATCTAACGGACCCCAAACTTGAATAAATAATAAACTGCTATTTAAAGTCGACTGGATTGACTGCCTGGACTAGATTCGTTGGATTGATCCTCGAACAGAAAAATTTTTGATCAACATCGGTCAGGGTAAATGTGGATAGCAATTGTGTCAATTAATTCGATTCTTTTCATTATTAAAAAAAGTGCAATATTGAAATGTGAAACAAAATAAAATGTAATTTCCCCTTAATTAATTTGGATAATTTTCGAAACTGGTTTAATAATTGATCAAAAATAATAATTTCAAGTTAAAATATAATAATAATAGCATTTGATCTCCAGTCTATGGATTCTTTATTCAACAATTTGCAGATTCTAATAAAATACTTGGGAATTTAACATACAGCATGTGGTAAAGCAAAGGATAATTTCAAACCTTCGGCAGTAGCAGCTTCAGCATAGGTTCTGGCACCTGCTAATCTGTTGACCTTAGTTAAAGTTCTCAAAGATTGTCTAAACATTGTATATGTGTGTACTGTTAAGTATAGATGGTTATAAGAGAAGATAAACGCACCTCGACAATTTGTTCAACATAAAACAGATGAATGAAGAAGGGGGAATAGCTACAGTGAGAGCTTGCGAACGAGTGCGAAGTTCAGAATTTCCCACTGTGATTGGTTCAAGATGACACAATATTATTGGACTGTGTGCATTGAAGTTATGCCTGTGTAATACTTCACGTTTCAATAATTATCGACGCGTCGCTTTTCAAATATTTTAACTCAGTCCCCAAAAATCAAGATAGCTAAAAAATCTACATGAATCTATGTGGTAAACTTCATATCGTATTCAATTGTCACCGTCATTTGATAACAATAATGAACAATCTCCTTAACAATGCTGCAAATAACATTTTTATCACATCTGCAAATATAATCGATACCATTACGTATAAGTATTCTGATCCCGCCACAGATATTGTCATTCCTCATAACTGTGATTCTTTAATGGCTCCTATGACAGACATGCTTAAAAAGGACTTTGAACTGTATAACCAGGTGCTTGATGACTATAATTTGGAGTTACAGGATACAGAATATATATTAAATCATTTTAAAATCAAAATTAAAAAGGAACAAGATTTACGTCTTAAACTGGAACAACGTCGTCAAGAACAACAACGTCAGGCTGAATTAAAGGCCAAACATCAAGAGGAAGAGCGTTTACAAAAAGAATTAAAGGCAAAACAAGATGCTGAATCGGCGTCTTTTCAAGAAAAGGCTCAACCACAAATGTCTAATCCAGATGATATGGTTCTTGATCTTGATTTAGATAATTTTAACTTTGATACGACTGGTGCAGACGGGCTAAGCTTTAACTTTGAACCATCAATGGTTTCAGCAAATGGGTTAGAAAAATCACAAAGTCCAGCTCAGCAACAACCTCAATCTCGACCGCAGATTCAAAGCCAGATTTCTCAACCTCAGACTAATGACTTCCTAAGATTCGATGATCCTGACCAACAAGAAGCTGCAGATGCTGGGTTGGGGGATTTGAATTTGGATTTTCTTGATGCAGCAAATGTGGATGTTGGTAATGCCGATAATCTTGATTTAATTGAAGGGCTGAATAATAATAATAATAATAATAATGTTGGTTCAAGTGGTGGATTCGAAGATGATGGTTCATTAATGCCAACTGACCAGATGGAACATTTATTTTCACAATTTGATGAACTTGTTGGAAATAATGGTGGTTTATAATAGTTTTCTTTTTTTTTTGTATTTTTATTACCCGATGTGACTCAGTATTATTTTAATTGTGGGATTATTTTTTACGGAGACTAGTATAATAAGTGTTAATATTATTGCTTAATTTAATTTTTTTAATCAAGAAACCAGCATTTAAAGTTGACCAAACCACCTTATTTTCCAGACGTTCTATTTATTTTTTAAAGTTTTAAATATTTTCAGGAATATTTTAAATTTATTAACGAGAAATATAAACACAATATAAAAAATTAAAGTTGAAAAACTATAAAGAAAAAGCTAGCAAATCAATAAACATTAGTTTTCTTTGGTAAATCTAGTACAACAACTTTGAGAAGATGTATTTTCAAAAGCTAATCTTGAGGTAGCATCAGTTAAAGACTTAATTTCCAAATTGGTTGCCTTCTTAGCTTCAGATGTCATCATAGCATGAGAAGGATTGATATCTAAACCAGGGTTTTCTAAGAAGAAGTGACGTGGTCTTAACATTAAAGTAATTGGTTCTGCTGGCATTAATGGGAAATCTTCAGGAGCTGGGAAATGGGAAATACCAAAAGTGTGATAAACTAAAATATCCGTATTCTCAATATCATCCTCACCATCGCCGATCCATTTTCTCATACCGATAACACCATCACCAGACCATTGTGGAACATGATCACCAGATGGATACAATCTATCATCCTTGAATGGAATAACTTGCATAGTATTGTGAGCCCATGGAGCTCTCTTGTAAACTAAAGCACCTGGTTTAGCAAATAATGGTGGGCATTGGAATGAAACTAATTTATAAGATGGAGGTTTGCCAGAGTAAACATTCTTCTTATTTGGATTAAAGATATCCCAAGATCTACCATTTTCAAATTGAGTTAATGAATCTTTAACCTTCTTAAAAGTGGTAGATTTAGCGTAGAAACCATTACCATACATGTTTTCAGGAGAACCTAAGGCATATGGAGAAGAAGAACCATCAACAACGGAACAAGAGTTACCGTCACCATCGATTCTTGGATGAATTCTTAAAGCAAACAAATGTTGATGGTTGTGAGCGTTAACGTTTGGATAAACTCTACAACCCCATGGACCAGTAGTTTCACCAGCGGAATCATCCAAAATGTAAGTATTCAATATACCGGTTAATTTAATATCTAAACGGATAGCACCATCTTGTAAGAAATTCCAGTAGATACAATATTCATAATTAGCAGCCGTGAAAATTTGAGAAATGATCAATCTAGTAGCTCTGGTAACAATGGAAGTTGCAAAACTATCTCTGAAATCAGAGTGCTTGTATAACAAACCATCGTCTTCTTCATGAATACAAACGGCATGCTTGACTGTAATTGGATCACCGGCTCTATCAGCAAAATGAGCATCCAAGTAATGAATGACACCTTTACAATCGCAACCTAATGATAATGGGTTTGTCATGTAACCAGCACCATATTCACCGATATCTAAAGCATGCTTTCTTTGATGAGGGAAATCTGGAGAACCATATGGGACAATCATTTCAGATAAGGAAATTCTGTGGAAAAGTGGTCTAACATTACCGTGATCGTTATATGTAATATCAGACAAAACAATGCCTTCCCTATAGTTGAAACCGATATGGAAGTTATAGTTATTCCAAGACATAACATTACCATCCATTTTGAAAGAAACACCTTCTGGTTGAGTAACATTGATTGGCTTTAAGCCTTCCCTCATTTTACCGTATTTTTCGATCATGTCCTTTGGATAGAAATTAGCATTGGGATACTTGGAAACTTTTCTTCTTCTGTTTGGAATATCAATGTAAATAACCTTTTTAGCTTCAGTATCAACAATTGGACAGAAATCTAAAGGATGGGAATATTGAGAATCATCTTCGTCGCTTCTGTAATACATTAAAGCTTGTTGTAATCTCTTACCAGCACCCCATCTTTCATCATAACCAATGGTCCATGGATCACAGTAAACTTTGTTCATTTCATTTGCAGGAATACCAGAAATGACACATTGCTCGATAACTCTAGGGTCTTTTCTAATGATATCTTCGGTGTTAACCAAGTCTTCGACTGTCAAAATTGGTTGAACATTAGCCAAAGTTTGAACAGACATCACAGATAAACTGAGCAAATCAACTAAACCATCTTTAACACCTGGGGCTCCTTGTTCTAAAATGACATAGTAAGCAATTCTTGGAGGGAATGGGCCGCCATGTTCTTTCCATTCTAAGAATGCTCTTTTGGTTGGTTCTCTTAAAGTGACAGTATTGAAAGCAATATCACGACCAGCGAAATATTCCTTAATAATAGCAGTACATGCTTTAATTTCAGCAGTGGACAATGGATCCAAAGGATGAGGTGGTAAAGGTGGTGCAGCAACAGAAGCTGTTGCTTGAGATGCAATTTGTGATAATCTCTCCATATTAATATTTCTATTGATCTGATATAGATAGAGTAGTTAGATAATTTAGTGATGTATCAACTGAATCCATTCATTATAATAAGGGGGAAATAAGCTTGTTTAAATATTCAATGAAGTGATCGTAGCTGAAAAATAAGCTTCTTAATCAAAAAGTGGTTATCGGTGTGTGGTGTTTCCTAACCTGGAAACATTATCCGTGTGTGGAAAACTTTCCTCTTTGGGGAGCTACAACCACTACCAGTACGATGGTCTATTTCCTCGTTCTTGGAAGGTCAATACTGATCATCAAACGATTTTTTGTACTCTTCTTCCCTATGCTATATCTCTCGATGCGATGTAATCCATAATTACCAATATTTGTTTTGGTCTTGCAAACTACGCTCTGCAAAACTTTTGTTAACGAAAACAGCAAATCTCAAAACAGTAATTCTTTGCATTTCTCGTTTTTTTTTTTTATCAGATGAACTCTTATCGATTTTCACTTTTTTTCCTTTTCTTTCAGATCTTAAACATCTGTATGTGTCTGAAAAACTAAACAAGCCAGGGACTTTGAATTGAAACAAAATGAACTCCCGTTAATTATTTCCTAAACCACTATAATTAGCCTTGTCCAGGATATTATCTTGATAATTTTATTTCTCTGCTTGATTTTCTCAACATACTACGTAGTACTATTACTCATCCCACGATTTGTCTTTGGATATACGCTTTTTGAATGTTTTTGCACTGGTTATATTGGTTTCCATAGGTAAGGGAATTAAACAAAAAAAAAACAGACTCAAAAAAATAAAAATTAAACAAAGGTCGATCGTCGCATATCGTCGATCGACCTGCTTGCCCTCTATAAAACTGACAGATGATTCACGGCACTTTTTTACCCTTTCTAATCTCCACTAACCCCGAAAAATCGCCGTTTACTGTCAATTCATCGGAATTAACTGATTTCTAAGGAAAAAATTTTCTTTCCAGTGATTTCTGTGGAGATAATCATCATCTAGTCTTGCGGGAAGTTTTCTCCCCTTCTTACTCCACTCGCCTTCCTTTACGTTTAGCCTTTCGCTTTTTTTGTTTCATATATATTCTCTAATTATTGGAATACTTTTGCACATTACATTAGATACTCTCTTCTAGTATTATACTATATATTCTAATTTATTGTTTTTAAATTATATTATATCATATTATATTGTGTTAACTAAAATTAAATGGCAACACCTTTATCACTATCAAATTTATCAAATTCAGCAAGTCAGTCAACTTCATCATTAGCAACTCATCATACAATCAAGTCACATCATGATTTGGTATCTTTACCGACAATCGAGTCGAAGACAATCCCATTTTCAATCGAACTAATGGATAAAATTGTTGCTTACACCTACTATTCAGGTAAGCCATCACGGATTTTCAACAGAGCCAAGAATTTGGAGTCAATTTCTTTGGTTAACAAGACGTTTTATCAGATTTCAGTAATTTATAAGTATAACTACTGCAAATTTATAAGATCAAACATGTTTTACAGGTTTTTATTAAATTTAATGAACAACAATTATTTGGGTAAATTGGTTGAAACGCTAGATTTTCAGGAATTCACTTCTATTGGATTAGGAAGATCAGGGCAAATGATGTCAGAAATACAGAATTTAACCAGTAGAACGCTATTGCAGTGTTTGAAACTGACTCCAAATTTGAAACAATTCTTGGTCAGTGAAAGCATTGAAAGTGACATTAATCAGGATATAATCAATCACTTATTCAATAACCTGCCTGTTCTAGAATCATTGGACTTATGTGGTGCTTCAGGAGACCAATTTTCTAACAGTTTCCAAAACTTAGAAATTATTAGCAATTATAGTTTGAAGAAAGTTTCATTCCATGATTGCACAGATTTACCGAAAACCGTTTTTGAATCAGTTTTACCTAATTTATTTAACTTGGAGAGACTCGATTTGGCCCACACAAAAATTTCGTGTCAAGATTTAAACAGATTTTTAAACCCAAATGCTAAATTAACCCATTTTTCTTTAAGTAAATGTTCAAATTTAGGCTCATCAAGAGAACTGGTTTATCTGATGGTTAATAATACATCAATTAATAATGAAAATTTACTATGGCTAAATCTTCAAAATGGTTATTCTGGTACAGCATTGAATTCAGTTTCCCTGACATATATTTTATCAAATTTAGTTACAGCGAATTTAAAATATTTAAATTTGAATGGTCACGGTGAAATAAATGAAGAACATTTAAAAATCATTTCAGAAAAGTTCCCATTATTGGAAAGTTTATCAATTTCAAACTCACATATTTCAAATTACTCAGCTTTAAAAGAAATAGGTAATTTAAAGTACATTGATATCTCTATGAGTTTAAAAACAAGAGGCGAATTAGAAAACTTTTTGGACGATTACTTTTTAGACTCCAGCGGAAATGATAATAATAATAACCTTGGGTCTATTGAAATTAATGTTAAACTAGGTGACAATTTACCAAAAGTTTTCAAATCAAATAATCAATATTGGAGATGTTTCAATAATGGTGGTACAAGTAGAAGAGTTTGGATTCATAAAATTCTATCAAAGGAGGATTCAGAATTGTATGATAATTTTACAAGTGGTCTGGTTCATTATGACATTGAAACTGGTAAAAAAATTGAACCTGAATTCAAAAAGCCAATTTTCTTGAGATATGCATCAAGAAAGATCAACTGTTGTAGAAATTTAGATTATGAATTTGATGATGACACTTTCCCAAATGAAATGAATCAAAGAGGTATTTATAAATATTATTCATTAAACAATTAGATTATCTGTTATAAATACCTTTTCTTACTTTTTTTTTTAGCTTTGCTAATATTGTTTTGTATTAATCGCATCCGTATATATGTGTATGTATATTATTAACTTTTCTATAAAATTAAATCAAAAAAATAAAAAAAATAATAATAATAATATGAAATGTAGCTTCTGCGCCATAAAAAACTTTTTTCTGAAAATATTTTTTTTTTTTAATCTATCTACTTCTTTTCAATGTTTGGAGACCTTTCTTATAAGATTAATAAAGTATATGATATATAATTAAAATGCCGAGTAATAATCATCAACTAAAACAGGATTCAAAACGTGATTATAATAAGAAATCACAATTATCATCATCATCATCATCATCATCGTCATCCTACAATCGAAGATCTAAATTTAATTCCAAGTCACGACCTGATTCCGACTCTGATTCTGATGGGCCACCGGAATCAACAACCATGCACGATTCCGATAATGATGGTGATGATTTTTTTTCAAATGATGGAAATTCAAAGGAAACTAAACATGTGAAAAATAAGAAAATAAATAAAAAAAGCAAGAACGAGAAAACCAATAAACATGCACCAAAAGAATCATCAACAAAGAGGCCTGTTTCTGTTATAAGACCAATTCCAGGGTTACCTGTAAAGTCCACGATTAATTCCGATATCAGGTTTGATGCAGCATTTGGTAAACCAAATTATGATAGAATTAGGAAAGATTACTCGTTTTTAGATGACTATAGACAAAAGGAAGTTGATGAAATGAAAAGAATGTTGAAAGATAAAACATTTGTCAATAAATTAAACCAACATGAATTTGACGATTTAACATATCAAGAAAGAAGTACCAGAAGTAGATTAGAATCTTTAAGAAACAAAGATAAGGAAGACGAAGTGCTCAAAAAATACAAAAAAGATACTGGTAAACAGTTCATCAAAAGAAGTGAAAAACGTAAATTATTGCAAGTTAATAAATTTGAAAGTTTGAGTGCTCGACAAAGATCCAAGGTAATGGAAAGAAAGAGAAAGAAGAAGTTAGGTAAAGAAATGCGTATGTTCGATTTTAAAAATACAAGTAAAGAATAGTTATTTTATTAAGTTTGATGTATAATTTCTACAGTATAAAAGCATTATTTTATAAGAAATAAAATATATCAAGTAACTGGATTTATAACGTAAGGGTGAGATAATGAAGATGAAAATATTGAATGAGATAATAAAAAAGAATAAAAAAAATATAACAAAGTCAAATGTATAAAAAAAAAAACAATACACGTATCAAAACTCGAATACAATTTAACTAACTTTTTTTTTCCGATTTTTATGCATTATTTATTTTTTTTAATGTTCCAAAATTTGTAAATTACCTGTAATGACAACGTTTTCTAAAATTGAACCATTTGGAAGATCAATTTTTTGGCCATCAGAACAAACAATGATAACAGTACCCTTCAGATGAACACCTTTACCAAAGAAAACATTACCAGTGACAGTTAGATGATCTAATTCTAAAATTTTTGGCATATGAGGGATTCTTTGTTGGAAATCACTGACTTTCTTAAAATGGGAACCTAATTTAATCAAGGGGGCGCCACCAAATCTGGAATTATCCATGACTAATGTACCGTGTTGTAAGTTGAATAAGTCAGATTTGACTAGCATCAAATCGGAGCATGTTTTGACAGGTAAAAATCTCGATCTTGGAACAACAACACCATGGGCTTTATCAAAATATCTGATCGCAGCACCAACAGCGGTTTCCAATTGTAAAACACCCATTTCAGAATTACCGACCGAAATTGATTTCGCATTCGGAATGATTTCCATCTGTAAAGAGTTGGACTCGACTAATCTTTTGATTGCTCTTAAATTAATCCAAATATTGTTTGTATTGAAATTTGTGAACTTTTTTATTGACTTAAATTCCTCAACATGATCCTTTGGAACTTGTGCGATTTCCAATAATCTGATTTGGCCGTCATAATTGATTAAAGTACCACCTTTGACGTCGGCTCTTGTTTTGTCTGTTAACTCCATGATGTACTCAGCGCCTGTTTCGATCATATGGTTTAAAATTTTTGTGTCAACGGTGGCACCTAGATTGTCACCGTTTGAAACAAACAAGATTTCCTTACCCTCTTGTAGCAAAGACTCCAATTCACCGGATGAGACCAATGATTCGAATATATCACCGTGACCCGGTGGGTACCAAGCGTCTAAATTATCATTAAAAGACTGGGGAACTGGCAACAAAGAATCCTTGAAAATTCTAGGGTATCTTGATTGGTTGAATGTTTTAATTCTGATTCTATGGCTCTGGTATTTCTGGACAATAATTTCAGTGTCGACATCGGTGTTGAAAGAGTTCATTAACAGCAATGGAACGTCGGTATCGCATGATTTGTTCAAAAACTCGATTTGTCTGACTGCTAAATCCAAGAAAGACTGGCCTTCCCTGACTTCAATGACCGATTTTGGACCAACACAGCCCATCGAGGTACCTAATCCACCATTCAACTTCAACACCGCTAGTTTATGCAAGTTATCAGCGGAATCGGTCTTGAACGAAGCGTACGAAACAACCTCATCGCTCTTTGGAGACCGAATTCTATCCCAGTCTAATGTTTTCGAATTGGCTTTATCAGAGAGATATCTTCTGAAAAGCGCAAAAAATGAGTCCATTTCGTTCTCAAACCTTTCTTTCTTGGAATTATCTGGAACTGTGTCGACAATTCTGTTCAATGCATTTCTCATTTGAGATGCTGCAACGCTTGTGGAAGTATTTTCAAATGCAAATGTTGATTGTGATTTGATATGCTTGCTCATTTCTACTAGTTTTTAATGTGTTATTTGAAGTACTTGTCTTGATACAATGAATACAATGCAGATATATCAATCAATAGCAATTAATTATTTGATTTTTTTATTTACCTTCTGCGTATTTTTCGTGACGAGAAAAAAGGGCAACACCTGAGACTTGAAAATTAATTAGCGAATTGATCGAACAATCCAAGTTCTGACACGAGGGCAGCGAGAACGATTGGAAAACAAAAACAAACACGTTGTTAAGATTTAAGAGTCAAGAATAGTTGGGTTTCTTTATGTCTGACTGCTAATAGGTCAAATGTTTGGCTGTTTGAGTCCTTTAAAATGGGGTATTTAGAATGTTGGAAGTGGTGTAACCTAGATAAATAATTATGGGTCAGTTTTTTAGCAGTCAATTAAAGCTCAGCAATTGTTTTTTGAGAATCCATGAGCTGGCGTACTCTAAACTGAAAGAATTATAAGGATTTTCAGTTAACAAATTAATTTTCTAACAAGTAGTAGAATGTGTACTGTGAATCGCAAGTTTCCCTTGGTTTATCTTACTGACCGTACTCATGGCTGTGATTTGTAGTGGTCCCAGTAGCTCTAATGGGACGAATACTTATTGTTATAACACTTTAACCCTGTGACAAGTTCGTACAAAAGAGAAGTAAGCTGTAAGACGTCCCCATCCGAATGTTCAAGATTATTAATATATTTCTGCTCGTTGTCGATAAAGAATTAGTTTAAGTATAATGGATTCGTGGATTCGTAGATTCAAGGCCTTTAAAATCGGCTTCATTTAGGTAAACTGGGTAGAATTTTCTGGACCTAAAGGAATCTCTAAATCGAATTACGGCGTCCGCTTATTAACCGAAACTGAATGATCACTATGGCTACACTATTTCTAATGACATTCATCTATTTGATATAGAGGCAGAATCATATGATAATTATTATTTAAAAACACTAAAACGGTTGTACTACGACAAATAAAACTTCGCAAAAAATGTTTAGAGTTTCTCAAAGACCATGGGAAATATTTTTTTTCCTATTTTAACAGATTCTTGTAGAGAAAAAATAGATTTCATTTATTAGAAACGTCTCTGGTAAAAAATTTTCAGCACTTTCAGGTTTCAGCAGCCTTCTAATAATGCTCATTAACTACAAAATATTGTCTTCAGATGGTTGGCCCTTTTAATACAAAATCAGACGAAGGGAGGCTAGCTATTGCTGCTAAGTAGGAAAATACTTGATTTCGGTCTCCAATCTAATTGCACTTACTTAAACAGCCGTTGCAGAAGTGATTCATGGCGAAAAAATCACATTAAATGAAAACCGGATAATCACGGCAAAACTGCATATAACACGCAAAAAGGTTCGTACGAACTTTCCTAGTCTACAGAAAGTTTGCTTCAATTGTTCAAAATCAGAGAAACAAAACATGATGGCGCAAATTGTTTAGATATTGCTCTATAATTAGTGAACTTCTACTTCTATCAGTTCGAGCCGGTTATTCTGTTTTCATCTCTTTAGTTTCCACCGATACTGTTCTCATGTAGCAACAAAAATTCAGATTTTGTAGTGTAATAACAATGGTGCTCTTGTTTTAAATATATGCTCTACGAAAATGATCAAGAAAGAGGAAGAGGGCAACAACAGTGTGTGAACTTGATTTACACGATTACAATATTTTGGAAAAATAAATGCCAAAAAATAAGCTGCGAGAAATAAAAGGCTACCCCTTTTGACAAGGAACAAGACTACCTTCTAGGTTTTCCAGTGCCAATTTTAAAATACAAAATGAGGTTATTATCTGTCTCAGTGGCGGTATGACTATTGGAACCTGTAAGAGTATCAGTACTAGAAGTCAAACTGACATCATCATAAATGCAAAAAGAATAGCCTCTACGACCAGTTTCAGAGGGGACATGAGCTATAGTAGCAGTCATCAGGTCGTCATCTTCTTTTTCAATAGTTTACTCGTTATATTCTTGATCTTCGTCTTCAAGTTTTTTGATAAATTGAATCAATTCTTTACTTTTTTGCTGTAAAGAATTGTATAATCGCCTCTGGAATACATATCCCCAATCATTCGTAATTTTTCATCCACTAATAACCCATAATCAGGTCTTTTAATTATATTACTATCTCTAACTGAACCTTTTAAAACATTGCACTTTTTTGTTTTTATTTGGAAAATCTTAATAGGGTTCTTTAACCTTGATATAAAGTACTTGATTGTTTTTTCGTAACATTTAAGACTTCCTAAATATTTTATGAACTCCCTATAAGAACGTGTACTCATATCTTAGTTCTTGTTTAATAAATAATCACATCCTATTAAAATTATATGGCGACATGGAATGCCATAAACAGTACGGAGATTATCAAATGCACGGCCTCCACGTTCTATAATTTGTAGTTTTTCAATTTTGTGAACTAAATTCTACCTCCCGGATTTCACTATCAAATTTATTTTTTATCTTATCGTCAAGTAATTCAAATATATTAACGTAATAAATAACAACATAAAAACAAAATAATTAAAAAAAATTTGTACAAATTCAATTACTATAATTGACTGAAATCAGACAAATGTAAAACTTTAAACATATCAGTCTACATGTAATGATTGCTCTGAATATAGAAAAAAAATAGAACAAAAGCTTAAGAAAATTAGAATCTGATTGTGTTTTATATTAAGATTCCCAGAAAACTGAAACCAGTAAACCATAAGCACCAAGAAACTGTAGCAACTCTAGCGCCAGCATCGTAAACAGCTAATGAGAATGAAGCCGATTGTGTGGAAGAGTCGGACACAGAAGCCAACGTGGAATATTCATGTGAACCTGTTCCTATAGAATCCAAACTGACTGTTGGTACATAAGCCATAGTACTAACACCGGATCCAAAATAACCTCCTGCTCTTGTATCGGATACTAAATCCTTTGAGACAACAATGACCTCTGCAGGAGCTGTTTCGCTATAAGTAGAAAAGGCACTGGATGCTATACTCGCATTCTCTTTTCCACTTGAATATATAATTTTTGATGGTCTAATTTCAAATGCAATATTTGATGAACATATGGAAGTAGTGAGTGTAGTAAGTGTTGAAATAACCATACTACCATTCCGTTGGGTGAGGGTTGAACATGACGTTATCAAACTTAAAACCCTGGATATATTGCTTTCGGTTAGGGTAGAAACTCTTCCTTGGGAAGATAATGAAGATGACACTGAACCATATAAAGAAGAAATAACGGAATAACCAAAAGAAAACGGACTTTCGACGCTGTTAGCCAACGTCGCCAGAGTTATAGTAGAATTCCCATATGGGAGGGGATCATACCCGAATTAACAATACTTGAAGCATCAAAAACAACAACCGACGAGGTTGTTGACGCACCATTTTGCGTCGATGGTGACAACACTGGATGTGAATGTGGTGTCCAGAGTGCCGGACAAGATACTAGTACTGTACATTGGGGCGGTGTTGGTTTCAACAACAACAGACGACGAGGTTGTTGACGCACCATCGGAGTGTGTATTGGGCGTTAGAGGCCGAGTTGGAGTGGATAGATTGTTGACTGAGAGAATTGAATGAAGATGTGAAAGCAGAGTTATTGAATATTTCACTGATAGCGGAAGCTGAAGTTGTAGAGTTATAGTTGATGGACTGTTCAGTATTGGTAGTAGTTTTAGAGGATACAGACATAAAGGTAGACAGGATACTAATAGCAGCGTTTGTAGATGTCGCGCTGGAGTTGATGAATTTTTGACTGTTGGTACCAGTTGTAAATGATTTGGAAAATAATGAAGTTGTTGATGAAGCAGCTGTTATTGTTATAGTGTTAAAGATAATCGTGGGTTGAACAATAACATGCTCGCCGGTAGTAATCGGTATGCCTTCGTAATTATCGGTAGAGAAAGTTGAAACAAAAGTTGTAAATAATGTACCACTAGTGATTGTTATAGTGTTGAACGGCAATGTTGGAACAAGAATCACGTCAATGACAGTAGTGAAATATTTGTTTAGGCCAACATTTAGATATTCAATTGTGGAAGTGAATGATTTAAAAATGTTTCCACTAGTAATGGTGAATGTTTCCAATGGTGTTGTGGGAATAGCAATGACATAATCCAAGCTATCATTAATTGTGGACATAAAAGAGGTATTTACGGTCCCACTTGTTATGGTGACAGTGTTCTGAGGTGTAGTTGGAACAGCAACAACATCTTCACTGGTTGTGATTGGATTACCGTTGACATCAGTAGTAGCAAAAGTCGAGATGAATGTCATCGGAGTGGATCCACTGGTGATGGTGATAGTGTTGTAGGGAGTAGTTGGAATAACAACAGCATCTTCACTGGTTGTGATTGGATTACCGTTGACATCAGTAGTAGTAAAAGACGAGATGAATGTCATCGAAGTGGATCCACTGGTGATGGTGATAGTGTTGTAGAGAGTGGTTGGAATAACTACAACGTCTTCACTGGTGGTGGTTGGATTACCGTTCGCATCGGTAGTCGCAAAAACGGAATGAATGTGATCGGAGTAGAGCCACTGGTAATAGTAGCAGTGTTGTAGGGCGTGGATGGAACTATGATAACTTCGATTGTCGTAGTTAACGGGCGCCGACGACTGGGCTCTGTGGTTGTATATGTTGAAATAAAAGACGTGGTTAGTGATCCAGTTTTAATTGTTGTTGTACTGAGTATGGGGAAAACAATAACCTCCTCACTAGTGGGGATTAAATTACCGCTGGTATCAGAAGTTGAGAATAATGATGTGAGTGTTGTAAAAATAGAACCACTCGTGATTGTAATAGTATTGAGCGTTTTAGCTGGAACGACAACAACAGCTTCGGTGGTGGTGACTAGTTTACCACTGGCATCGGTAATTAAGGTGATTGAAGTAAACAATGTATTATCATAGCCACTACTAATAGTAGTCCTGTCTAGATGATTTGTGACTTCTTCAATAATAATAATTGCGGTAGTTGTGGAACCGCCTGGAAATAATGTCCAGAGACTTACTGTACTTGTGTCATAAGCGTTAGTCCATGTCTGTGTAACTATAAGTGGTGTACCAGTATATGATGCTATATAAGATGTGCAACCGGAATATGGTCCGGAACCTTCAAGATTAAAAACATATGATTCAAAATCGTCAGAAATTGTAATGCCAGAAGGTGTTAAAATATTAAATTGAAGAACCGCTGCTTCCACAGAATTAATGTAAACAACTCTCATAGGATAATAATAACCTTTTTGAAGGTAGACATATGAAAGGTAAGAAAATGTGCCACTGGATTCACCATTCCAAGTTTTAGTTGAAAAGATGATAGATTCGTCTGCCGAGCTGTTTCAGAGTCTGGGGCCCCACAACATGCAAATGCATCGGATCCCATCCAAATCATACAACCGTCATCAATACTAGTTAAAGCAATTTCATAAATTCCGGTTTCCGGGGCTTTGTAATAATAGAGAAAGTATTAGTATACTAAACAGAAGTTTTCATGAATGCGAAAAAAAAGTTACTTACCAAGAAAATAGCCGGTTAATTCTAGAAGAAAGTTTGTGACAACGATATTCACATTATAAATTTCACCTGTCGTCGGTGTATTGGCAGTATTATAAAAACTAATTTGTGGATCTGTGATTCCAAAAGCGGAATTAACTGGAGTTTGAGTTAAATAAGAGGTCGCATAATAGTCAGAATTACTGAGATTTATCGCATCATCGATTGGAAAAGAATAAAACCTGGCATTGAAACCAGGACTACTTTCTAAATTACCTAGCAAACAACCTGTTGCATCTAGGTTAATAGCTCCCATAACATCAGCTCTTGTTAACCTGTATAAGAAAAACATAAACAAACTATGACTAATAAACCATCCATGATTATGTTCTTATATTTTGTAATATACTTATACTGTTCAAATAAACACTTCGATTATGTTAATTTTAAGATCAGGGAATCACGCAATAAATATAGCCCTTCGAATTAATGTCAAATTCCGTTCATCACTTTTAAAATTTTAAGCCTTGGTTGCTCGTATGTTAAAAATAAAATAGAAATACAGAGTTGTTCTCATACCGAAAAATGTATCAAGGCAACACTTATTGTTTCAAAAGATCGTGCGTAAGGAATGGAACTGAATTAATCAGTTCAAATTATATTCGCTTAAATTGACTTGAAATTCATGAGAATATATTAAAATTCGGCGTCTATTCGGTTTAAAAATAGCCACGCGTTTATTTAGTTTAATATTTTTTAAACCCTTCATGATGCGTATCAATACATACCAATGAATTGCATGCAACGCAGCCTGAATACACAGAATTTGTAGATAATCAAAAACGCGTCCTATTGATGAGCAGTTAGATGTAGAGTTTTGTAAAGATAATCTTGACATATATTTGGCAATTTCATTATTTTAATTACAGTTTTAATAATACACTGTTCGAATTTGGTACAGCTATATACTCCGAGAATGGCATGGTATAATTTTACCTACCTATACCTGAAAGTTTGCAACTAAAAATAGTACAATAAACAATTTATTCTTAATATAAACTTTTTTACGGATTTTGCAATTTTGTAGAAGAAAATTATGTCACAAGATATTTCCAGCTTATCGCCCATTAAATTACGCCAGTTTATGAGACTATATAAAAGATAAATCCAAGTCCTCTATGGCGGTAAAATCGGAAAAAAATAAAGAATTAATTAGAAAGCGGGCCCTGAGCCAAGTTTTAAAATCTAGGAGATGGTCAAATTAGGAAGGTAAGAGTGGGAAACGTATAAAAATAGTTTTAAAATTTTTGAGGATTAGCCCACCAGCGAAATGTGAAAACCCAAAGATACTTAAAATTACCTAGTTTTCTTGGCAAAGTAATGAATATCTGCATTTTTTACTTGGCAATGTTTTAGTATCGAAAAATTGAAAAATAGCAAGTAAAAACTATACTACTTGGTATAACCGTATAATTAGCACTGATATCATATAATTTTATAATAATTTACGGAGTTATTATTATTAAAGATCATTCTGAACTGGTAGTTATCCCATATAATATATCTAAAGTGAGTTATGTAAATCTAATCACATTTTTTAGTGCTGTACTCAACTATTTTTAATGATGGAAACTTGGTTTCTTTGCTGATTTTCAATATTATTCTGCAATAACAATTACTCACTCCACACTAAGAGTTTCACGCATAATGCATTAATTGAGAATTGCCGAATCGGGAAGAAACACTTGCATAACAACAAACACCTAAAAATTACCCTAGGACCGTCATGCCACATGAATTTCACACCATAATTGCCGTGAATTAATATAATCTATTTTAGGATATAATATCTGACCATTTGCTGAATCATGAAAATGCTTCACATGAGCAGTACAGATGGCAAAAAATAGAAGTTTCAAGGAATATTTTGTCCGAAATAAAAAAATTACTACAATTGAATCAAGTTTTAAATAAGTTTTTGGAATTTTGACATTTTATGAATTTGGCCCTTAATATTCGTTACATTACTAAAATAAATTAAGATGCGAATCATCGTGTTATTTTTAAAAATATTATACGTCTGATAGCCTTGAACACCTTAGTTGAGGGCAAACAATTTGCAGTTTTAGAAATCTATTATTAAATTATTTGTAAACGCCAGAATTTTAACGATAATAAATGGCTTAAAAAATATCCTGAGTGCGCATGAATGATGTGTTCTAGATTCATAATATTCTATTTTTTTGGCTGAAAACTCAATTCATCAACAATATAAAATATCTGCTAATAATGAATATATTTATTTCGGGATGGTTAAATGCATAGTGGTCTGAATTGCGTGTAAATTCAATTCTTCGGATTTTGGTCGGCTAGAAATTTTCTAATCTTTTTGTACAACTCCGATGACCTCCCGATTAGTGAAAGGCTTTTTCTCATTTGATAATTCAGCAGTCAATATGGCTTCATTTTCCCTGCTAAAGAATCAGTTCTTGTATTTTCTGATGCTTGAAGAGCAATGTCAACGTTTTATTGTAAAGTAAATTTTTTTGGGTTAGATTCGATATTCAGTTTAAAAATTATATATTATGTTATAATCCTTCTAATAATGATTTGTACTTAATCTTCAAATTTGAAATTATTTCAAGTGAAAAAAATCGGTAAAAGCTTTATAAATCAATTTATATTATTATTAGCTACAATTTCTCATAATAATCTTATTATTAATAAAAACAGGGTATTAATTTAACCATTTTACCACCGAAAAATTAAACCATACTTCTTATAAAATTTTATGTGTTTACCTTCATTAGAGTCAATTATTTTGTGTTCTTTAATTTACTCATTTTAAACTAACAAGCTTTCAACGTTCTTTTTGGAAACTTGGATGCGATCTGTTGCCAATTCAGAGAGCGATTTTTTTTCAGTTCACGTAATAATTGATCCTCTTCTTTTGTCCAGCAATTTTTTCTGCTTCTAAAATTCTTCAAAAATTCCGGACTCAATTTCTCTTGTGCTGGCAAAATCTTTATATTAGTTAAATCAATAGTTATACCACCAAAAATTTTATTTTTATTTCTATTAATTTTTTTTTGGCTTTAAACGACTATGATTAAATCTGAATTTATCATTAAATCCTTCATGTCGTAAAGTTAAAGCTAAGCTATGTGCGGAATCAGTATCATTAATGCCTTCTGGTTTTTTGTAATATTCTAATGGCCTATCAGAGCTGAACTGATTAGATTGAAAAGGTAAGGGCAAGATATCTGGATTTATATGTTGTCGATTATAAAATTCTAATTGTGGTGGATATATTAAAGCTGAATGTGGTGGATAAATTAAAACTAATTTTGGTGGTAAGAGAAATGGCCTTCTATTTGGATATGTATTTTGAAACATGTGAAGTAATTTTGGTTTAATTAACTTAAGTATATATATACATATCCGCTTCGTTTTTTTGCTAAATTTTTTCAGCATTTTTAATATTCAACAATGCCATTTTAACAATGGCATGAATGTTATATAAATATATACTAGTCTTACATTCATGTATCAATTAGTATAGGGAAAAACTTCATACTATTAGAAGATACTTATAGATAAGCTTTATTTAGTTAATATTAGACTTGCCGATTCTACTGACTTAGGTCAAACAGGCTAAATTTTATTGTATTCCTGCTTATAATGATTAAAATACAAAAGGAATTAAATTATTACCATAGTTGTATTTGGTTCCGTATTTAGCAAATATATCATTCGATTAAGTTTTACTCTGGCAGGCTCATCATATCATGCGCGATATATCAAGTGTGCATTAAGATGTTTCCGAAACGAAATTTCAGTTTATGAACAAAAAAGAAAAAAAATTTACCTTTAACTGAAGGATTGGAGGAGTTCCATTTAAAAAAATAAATGAGCGCAAATCTGTTTTTCTTCCTATAAATCATGCAGTGCGATTATATTTATTGCACAACCTGCATCATCCAGGATTAATCATTAATTGTTTATACCAATTATTGTTTTATTCCAATTCGAGAGTTGATGAGTAATCCGCGTCCAATATTTTTAGTCCTTGAACAAAAACAAATTAGAATTCTAATATCGAATTCGGATTCAGAAAGGCATTAATAAACAAATTTGGCAATGCAAAACGATATATCTATTTCATCAAGCTTTACGAATATTAATTAATTCGAATTCATTAACTTTCATTCCATTAAATTAAGAATTCTTGTGCGGACCAGGCCATTGTTATACGTTCAAAAATACTTGCGTTGGAATTTTATTTGATTATTTATCAATCAGCAATTACCAAAGAAAAAATTGTATAGACTTCACCATATTTGAAAACGTCATAAGTCCGTTATAATTAGAAATTTAACTAATCTAGGTTATTTTTATATTTTAAAAGATAATCTACATTTAATAATGAAGTTTCTAATTAATTTATCGATAAATTATATGCAGCAAAAATTACGAAATTTCAACACAGGTAATAAACCTAAATTGGCCTCTTCTAGATTAATTAACAAGATGGCTGAAACGTTATCAACCTGGGTCTTATATCTATATCTGCTTTTAAATTTAATAAAACTGTTATATCAACTATTCAACTTGTTCAATCACTAACTATTAGAAAATATTATTATTCATAATTGTTAATGGTATTGGTTGTCCTTTTAAAATTTAGCATTAAAAATTTGTCATCACTTATAAAACACCAAACATTTTACTAAGGATAAAGATTATCCCCTGGATTTTGGTATATTTAGAATCTAGGAAGCATAAACTGCCAAGTCCATAATTAAAAACAAACAGAAATGAAACTTGTAATTTGAAATTCAAGAAAGTCTAGAATATTTCACGGAAGGTTTAAAATACGAATATTTGTTAATTTCCTAAAGTTTGGAATATAAATGAGCAACGCATAAACGAAAATCCTTTGGCTAGCCTAATCATTCTCTGTTTTATTTTTTTCAATAGATTTGGCTTATTATTTGAAGTATGTGGTCACTCATGGCTTCGTTTCATGTTTTATTTTCAGTTTTGTAAATGAGGCGTAATTAAAGGAATTATGCAAAGATATTTTATTTCATTATTTTTTCTTCCGAGATACCTGTTATCAATTAAAAAAATATTCCAGAACCAACTGGTGTATGTCGCCCCGCAACATTGTGCGACAATAGAACCATGAAACTGAATGGCGCACAGTTGTTGTGAAAGCCACGAAATGTCGGATTGTAACATGTACTTCGGAATTTCATGTTAATTTAACTGACGATAATTTTAAAAACAGTAACTGAAATTTTCTTAATATTTGCGATATTGAAAACAAAGCATTTTGCTTTTGTTCATGTTCCAATTTCAAAACCATTACATTTCCTTTCTTATTCTAGGCAGTAGTAAGTTAATGAGAATAATTAGAAATCAATACAATTATTGAAAATTGTTTTCAAGGAGCCTGAAAATTTATATATATGTTCTATTTTTCATAATCTTTAATTTATCATACTAAATGTTTTAAGTCGATTGACAAATTATACCAAGACATATATGCAGTTTTTTTCATTTTTACTTTATTTATCTTTTACGTACATAGGATTAACAAATGCTGATGTTGTAGGTGTTGTTAACCTTGGCGCAACAGGTTGTTTGTTTGGTTCTTTGGCCAGTACCCCTGGTTTCAATGCTCGGTTCTATACGTATAAGTATTTTGATTACTCTGATATCAGTCAAACCGACTATTATGGGACCTCTTATTTAACTACAACTCCAGTTAATTCCACTTTTGGTATCACAGATCCACAATTTATTTTTGGTAATACTGCTAATGTGCCAGGGTCGGGTTCTCTTTACGGTGTGGACGTGTTAATTACAAATTTTCTTCTAGAATTAACTGGTTATTTTTTGGGGAAGTAAATTTTCTTGATATTCATGAACACTATTGTTTGATATACTAATATTTTCCCTAACTTATTATGAAGCCCCTGAAACTGGGATTTATGAATTTAGTTTAACAAGTGTTGATGACGGTTGTATGGTTTGGATGGGATCCGGTGCATTTGAATGTTGTGGTGCCCCGAACTCTGAAATGGACTCATCAGATGAAGCTATCTTGTTTACTAGTAAAACTTGGTATGGACACGTTAATGATATGTCCTCGTGGGTCTAGCTTGAAGAAGGCTTTTATTATCCTATGAGAATTGTTTACATCAATGCTGAACAAACTGGAGTTCTTCAATTCAGTATTGTAACACCTTCAGGTATTACACTTTCTGATAACTTCGAATCATATGTTTTCGATCTTGAAGGCAGCGGACTATATATTGGTTGCAGTTCATCTATTATGTCATATGAGGGTGAAACATCAACTGCTTGGATAAACATATACCCCATTGCATCCATGACTACTAAAACAGTGACAACGAACAGTATAACTTCTACTGAGACTATTCTTATTATCGACGAATATGATAGTATACACGCACCGTTGCATACTATGACCATCACCAGTGGATCCACTCCGATGACATTCATCTCGTCTTTTGTAACTACTGATGTCAACGGTAATCCAGCCACTACTAGTGAAGACGTTATTGTTGTTCCAACTACTCCGTACAACACTGTGACCATCACCAGTGGATTATCATCTGAGGAATTCATCTCCGCTATACTCACTACCGATGCTAGTGGTAATCCAGCCACTACTAGTGAAGACGTTGTTGTTGTTCCAACCAGTGCATTAAGCACCATCACTATCACCAGTGGTTCAGCTTCGATTGAATTCACATCAACAATTGTCACTACTGATTCTTACGATCTGTCAATTAGTTCTGCGGTGATTTCAGCTGTTGCGTCGAAGTCAGGGTTTGCTTATTACGGTAATTCTACGTTGTTTAGCGGGGATTTCGGGGCATATAGTGAATATAATGGCATTAGCGGTTTTTCATCCGCCACTCACCAGTCTCTTACTAAAGTTGTTGTGAGTTCTGCAAAGTCGAACCCATATTTTGTTACTGGTTCATCTGTTAATATTTTACAGGGGAACAGTGAATCCGTGAATACAAATTATTTACTTGCTACAGTAAAACCGACTTTAAGTTCTGCATTGTCTGACACAACTGGTGGTAAAACGCCTACTAACATCACGAAAGTGATTAAAAGTGAAGTATCAAACACAGGTGAAGGGAAAGTTACGGAGGTTGTTGTTCCGGCTTGACCCCAACATCAAGTCATTCGGTTACAACCGGCAAATCGAACAATTTTGAAATGGTTTCAAGCTCATCTGCTAATTCTGAAATTCCATATAGTGGAGAAGGAATTTCTTCCTACTCGTTATCAATTTATGATGCTGGTGCTAATTTCTTATCAGTGTCCTGGTGTTTATACGGTTTACTATGCTTTTTATTTTAGTCCACATTAAGTCTAGAAGCAGATTTTGCTTGGTCATTGAAGTTTGATTTTTTATACCTGTATATACTTTTAAATACTGTTTTTGTTTTGTTTTTTGTTCACATTAAATTTCGAAGCAGATTTTGCTTGGTCATTGAAGCTTGACTTTTATGACTGTATATGCCTTCATATATTGTTTCTGTTTTGTTGTTTGTTCGGCGACATGTTAGTTTCAAATTTTTAATTACGTTTTTTGAGGGTTTTGCTATATATTTTAAGTTAGTGCTCTATAATTATATATCCATATTTTATCGTGAATAATAAAATAAAAAAAAACTATAGTATTAAAACAATAAAAAAATAGGTTCCTCGAATTCAGGACGATTTATTGGTTTTGATAGAGTTTTATAGGTTTGGGTATAATTGATTCTACAGTATTAATTGATAATTTTTTTCAACTTTTCAAGTCACCGTAATTTAAACAAACAGAAACTACGTTCTATCTATGTTATTCATCAGTACAGACCCGTCATCTATCCGTTCGATTATTCTACCTTCATCAACTATCTCTTATTTTGAAAAGCTATCTTGATAAACAAGAGTTTTAGCAATTTTGTGTTTCTATTAGTTATACTATTAGCAACCAGTTAATAAACTAATTTCAGATTCCAATTGATCATTAATTAATTGTATTTCTCTCGGAAATTGATGCAGTTGCTATTATCATACTTTTCGACATGTAGCTTAACTTTCAAAGATTCGATCCAGTAGTTTTTTTGGCGCGCCTTCTCATATCCTTTATTATCATGGGAGTTCCACTTATTGTTTGTTTTGTACAGCTATTGGATTAACCTTATCTGATTGATTCAATCGGTTGCTTCCTCTGGTTACTTGTTAATATTGTCGCAGAGTTAGATTTTTATGACCAAAGAAGAATGAAAACGTTTTTCAGATGTGAGGCGGCTACTTCTGCTGACTATATTCAGGATCGAGATTAAGGATCAAAATTAGACTTATTATCAGAAATCATATCTAAATATCACTGATTATTTTTCGATCAAAGATGTCGGCGATATAAATAACGTCTCTTCCGGAAATGCGCAGGTTGAAACTGCATTTGATATGGTTTCCACTTCATAGCATGATAATGACTCTGGGGCACTATTTAATATTGGGTATGCATTTTTATTTAGGTATCGATAAAATTGGTTTTATCCATAATATTCTACGATTGTCTGGTTTAGCTGTTAGAATTATTAATTACAAATTCTCTAGGTTCATCCTAATTTACATTACTTTACCTTCTAAGTTTTCTCATGGTATTATTCTAACCTTCTTTAATCAAAGCTTATCTTTTCGGTAATTCTAAATCGTTTAGATTTTTTGTTGAAACTGAGATTTTTGTTTTAGAGGCGGCCTCCAAATATAGTTTATACTTTCGGATGATAGTAATATTTCCGACTCTTTTTCTAAATGGAGAAAAGGTGTAGGTTATAGATCAGGTATTCTGGCTTTTCATGAAATATCTTCACTTGTCTTGTTTGCAGATAGAAACAATTTTTTAACTGAGTTAACAAATTGATCCTACTTGCATTCTATTCAATACCACAAGGTCTTTGCGCTTTGCATATCTGTGGATGTTTTAATCCATTCTATTTATACACAGTTAAATCCTTAGATGATTAAATCACATAGTTAAAAAACACGGTATTTTGCATGTGGTGTTACTGCTTCAGCCTTGGCTTGTAACACTTTATTTTCTTTTTTTAAAAGTTCAGAAGACATTCGAATATTTCTTGACTACTCGCACTATACTGGGCGTTGACCTTATGACTATGTGTTGGCATCTTTGTAATACCTAGGCTGGTCGTCGGCTGTATGTTGTATTTGGTTTTTTGATTGCTCAGTTATAATTGGCAGACGGTCGCTTTTAAGATTTGAGGAGGCTCAAATCAATGCTGTTTGGGATGAATTGTGAGAGGGTGAAGTTGCTAAATCGTCATGGCGGATGTGTACTCCACCCAATGCTGGTTCAACTGCTTTGCCGGTTGATTTTTTGAAAAAAAATATGCCTTTACTCTATCGGCGGGAGGAAACAATTCTCATTATATCCACAAATTTGTCACTGGTAGAAAGGGAGAACATTGATATTGATAAAGGAAGCCATTCAACACTTAATTATGATCTTACCTTGTATTCACTGATACAGATTTCTTCCTGACTTGGCGCTCCCCCTCCTCTATGGCCAAAACTGAAAGATCTTGGACCATCGGTTAAAAACAATTGCTCACTGTTAGTTATTACTTCTACTCTTGACTTTATTGTGACATCTTCCTATGTAGTATTTACTAAATTGTACTAGTAAATATATATAGGAACTCTTATTCAAAAGAATCTCTCATTAAATATATAAAATGGAAAATACGACCGAATTTTTTATAAACTATTTTACTTCCATCCATTCAACAATTAAATACCCACTTGATGATTTGATCATTCGTAATCTTAATCAACTCCAGCCTCTGTAAACAATGCCACAATCATATACATTTGCAGTACCTCTAATTATAATGCCCAAATTTATTTACGTTCTCGCATTAGGTGGCGCTGAATAATAACTCGCAAAAAAATATTTTGATATTCCCAAATAGTATGCGAAATATTTTTTTCTTTGCCATTTTTTACGATTTTTTGTAGAGAAAATACAGTTTTTTTTTTTGACTTTTTTTTTTATAGCCAAAAACAGTATCACGTGATAGAAATCTTTTTCTATCACGTGAAAACAAAATGGATTTTGGCCTTATCTAAAACGTCTGTAATAACACTTTTTTCAACACTTTTGCTTTTTAATTGTCTGCTAATAAAGCTCAATAATTACAAGTTTTTATTTTTGAATGAGTGGTCCGTTTAATAAAAATTCAGATGAAGAAGCCCATTTATATTTGGAAATTTTAGAAGGATACAGAAGGCTCAATGAAAAACCACAAGTCAACCTTATAGAAGTGTTTCGAAGGTATTTACGAAAAGGAGGTAATCCTTATATTTTTTGTGATAACAATGATGATCACATATTTATTACCTCTGAAAATGAGTATGACGGGCCCGATAATGAAAAAGATAATGAAGAAAATGTAACAAAAATTGAGATCAGGTATGACTGTGACGATTTGGATAACCTCTCTAGACCTCTTGAACGCTATACACATGCAGTAAATGACGAAGTTGCCGAAGATATTCCTTCTTACAATTTCTATTTTCGATTTAGTGATCTTGAACTGCAAGAAAATATGTTAGTGATCCGTCAAACCAAGTATCAACAGTATTACTATGATCCATTGTTTAGGTATGATAAGATGGCTTTATTTTTGGAGGACGAAATGCATATTCTTGAAAAACTACCTATAATATATCCACCAGGAAAAAATAAGGATAATGATAAACTAAAGTTTATAGACTCATCGCCTGTTTCATGTTTGGATAATATTA
>PPNM03000067.1:0-51053 GCA_003707275.3 Kregervanrija fluxuum | reverse complement strand
GATTTTCTATCCACCTATCACCAGCCCAATCTGAATCTGAATACCCAACCAAGTTGAACGAAGCGGTCTTTTTGTAGACCAAAGCATAACTAAGAGATCCTTTAATATATCGCAAAGTATGTTTAGCAGCAGCAAGATGTTTTGAGTCAGGAGATTTGATAAATCGACCTAACGTGGAAACAACATAACTTAGATCTGGACGACCAGTATTAGCAGCAAATAGCAATTTGCCCACCATACCAATATTTTCTATCTCGGGATATGTTACTGCCTCCAGATACTCCTATGGATTATCCATTGGTGCAACAATTATCTATGGTTATGCAATAAGCTCTTCCAGTTGTATTGATGCATACAGTTTCTTTGTCGGGTTTGTCCAATTACCAATTTGAAGGTTTAATGGGTGGTGAATTACTTGCTGCTATCAGAAGAGATTACTCGGTCATCAGTGTTGGAGGTTTATTTAAAATGGTTAAACAATTTCAAACTATTGGTTCTAAACCTCCAGCCGAAGCTATCAAATTTTCAAGGGAATTTTTAGTTCAATTTAGACATGGTCTATCTGTTGAGTATTTGTTTGGTCTGATTTATTTGGATACATTTAATTCTGATCAAGCTAAGGCTCGTATTTTAGATTCATTCAATCCTGATTTGAACTTAAACAACATGGACGCTGCATTAAGGGATTTAAAAGATTAACCTTCGGGTAATCATATTTTCACTGCCTCTACTTCTTCTATTGATACCCCTGCTAGTCTCTTCAAAATCCAAAATTAAAAAGAGACAAACTAGAACCCCACTTTTATGCAGACATTGTCAAGGTAAGGATCACACCAGCCCATATTATACTGCACCTGCTCCTATTTCTCCAAATTCTTCTGAAACTTCTTTAGTTCAGCGAAAATCTGGTATGTCTTGGTGTGTTTCTTCTCCTATTATTATTGATTCTGCTGATTATTGGTTAGATACTGGTTCCACACTTCACCTATCCAATAGTTTATCGCATTTTTCCAAGTTTATTCCGTGTTCTGGTTCTGTTTCTGGTATATCATCATCTGCTTTGGACATCCAAGGTACTGGTACTGTTATTTTCAGGAAGAAAACTGGTAAAAGTCTTACCTTGAATGAGGTTGCATATGTTCGTGATGCTGTTAGGAATTTAATCTCTTTTAAAAAGGCAACCCTGGCTTCTGGTATTCCATTTACTTTTCAAGGAAAAGGTTGTTATGTTGGACATGATCTCGTTGGTTAGATAAGTTCGGATTCTCATTATAAACTTGATACTCTGTCATCCCTATGCCTTCTGGTACGACAAGTTACACTGGAGTTTATTATGCTGCTGCTGCTCGTGGAGTGTGCATTTCCCATTCTTTGTTGATTCATTCTAAATTGGGACATCCTTCTCCTTCTGCCATGCACCAACTAGGATACAAACCACCTGATGAATTTACAACCTGGTGCTCCTGGTAAAACTGCCAAAGTTTATCCCAAACAATCTACTACCAAAACTGTTGCTCCATTACAGTTAATCCATACTAATTTATGTGGCCCTTTTCCTATTCCAGGTTTGAATCTTGAACGATATTTCCTAACTATTGTTGATGATTTTATTAGGTATTGCAAACTTTTTCCAATTGCTAATAAAACTGAAGTTGCCTCTATTATCAAATTGTTTATTAATTCTCTGAATCTCATTTTAGTCACAAAGGATATAAAGTTGCAGCTATTAAAACAGACAATGGTACTGAATTTTGTAATAACCATACAAAATTTCTTTTCGCAACGTGGCATCATTCATCAATTAACTGTTCCATATAATTCTTCCCAAAATGGTGTTGCAGAGATAAAACATCGAACCGTCCAAGAAAAGACTAGTATTTGCTCTCTTCTTCTGGTGTTTCTAAAAAAAGTACTGGTCAGAAGCTGTTTAAACTTCTGAATTTTTGATTAACCGCCCACCTTCTCGGGCTCTTAATGGTGAAACACCATTTTTCAAATGGACAGGTCACAAGCCAAACTACTCTGTTTTCCATCCTTTCGTTGGCTATTGTGAAGTGTTTATTCCTTAAGAAAAACGACCATCTGCATTTTCTGCTGTTACTTCCAAAGAAATCATAGTTGGTTATAGTACTGAGCACAAGGCTTATCTGATGTTGTTATTTCCAATCGTGTTATTTTTGATGATACATTATTCCCGCTTCCAAATGGTTCCAAGGTTAATCCATCACCTTCCACATCCACCACTTTTACTTACAATCCTTCTGATGTTTATTTTGGCGCAAGTGCTCCAGGCATCTCATTTCCACAAATTTCACCGCCGACCACTCCAGTGGTTAATGATATATCATATGCTCCATCCTATATGTTTTCCACACATCGTTTCTGTTCAGCAGAAGTCCCAGTTGCTCTCTTGTCACCATCATCCAAAATTATTCCATCATCGCAAGTTACTATTTCCCCACAATCCGCAACTCCAGAGGTTGTCCACTAATCAGAGAACTTATCATATCTGTTGCATTAACTTTTTTGATTTTAATTGGATATTTTAAATATTGTTGAATATAGATTTAATAAAACAATAACATGTCAAAACGTCTAATTGGCAGAATTTGCTAAAACTTAAGCCATAAAATAATTTTTATTGGTAATAAAAATTAAACTAACTACAGATATTGAGCAAACACAGAACTTAATAGTAATAGTAGTTTCTTATAATTACATTATCTGGAAACCATATTACACACACTGTTTGTAATAAAACTGAAATTGAAAACTGACACAATATATAATTTGCAAAATATTTATACATCATTTACCTTCATAGGTAAACATATGCATTACCTCAAGTCACAAATTGTATGACTTAGGTCCGGAAGTGGTAGATCTGTGGAACTTGTTCTTGCCATCATCGAGCAATGAATTACAATTATTTCTTGCCAATTGGTCCAGCAAAATTGATGTATGAGAACCGTAACAAGTAAAATCAGTGACCAGGATAGTATATTAAGATTGGTTGGCGGCGAACTTGGTGGTGGTAACGATGTTATTAGCATATTCTGGACTACTTTTGTTGTCTCTTGAAATCAAGAAATTGATTGAAAATGTTCCATATCTAATTCCATTACCTGGTTAGTTTTCAATTGCAAATACGAAATTTGGGATATATAGGATATGAACATATAAGGTATTATATGTAGCAAATAATAATCAAGAAGGTAAAACTGTTTGATGCAGTTCAGATCTGTTTTCCCAGTTTTCGTTAACTTTTCTAGTCTTCATTTTTCGTTCGCCATTTAGCAGTACTTCTGACACCTTTATGAGTGAAGATCTACCCTCCAGATGGGCAATTAAAAGTAAGCATCTTCAATTCAGTGGTGTCGCTCGGATGTTCACATCAACTAATATATTTGTTATAAACCTTATAATAGTTACCAGCTACAATACTTGCAGTTAGGTTGTCTTAATCGCTAGTGTTTGCTGTAACCCGACAGAAGCAGTTAAAATATCACTACCAGCATTTATGAAAATACCAATGGTAGTAGTCAGCACATCAAGGAACGCTGTGGTAATTCCAGCAGCTGTAGCTTGTTTCCATGATATAGAAGCTCGCCTAGTCACTTTAACAGTTTTAACCCCCGTTATACTATCTATGCTGACAATCGATGCACTTCGTTGCTATAGTTTAATGCTTATCAGGATTCCTGTCAGTAATGTAAGCCTTATTGCTACACTGATAATACTGTTTGCCTTAAAATTGGTAACCATAGCCCTTTGATGTTTTTCTTTTGCTTTTTCTTTTTTAAAAAAAAGATAGCTCGATAAAGAAAAAGACCTCAAATTTTTATCAGAAATAATGTGAATATATAAGGATTGTTGTAGTATTCAAGCCCTCCTTTAATGGTAGTCCAAAAAGGTAAAGATAAAAAACAAAGGAAAAACGTTACCTTTAATGTTATTTTCGACCAAGTAAATCAAAGGATCACTGCCGCGATATTCGTTGAACCAAATATTCTCACATCCAAAAAGTAACAGTTTTCATGTACCTTTAATTTTGTTTAATATTTGGTCAATACCCAATGCTTAACTTATTTAGGACAAGCAGAGTATCTCACTAATTAAACGCTTTACACTTTTTAAATTAACTGGACTATTAGATGGATCCAAATTGTTTCATGCATTGGTTTATCCATACTTTTAAGAAATTTTAACTTTGTTACGGAATGAAAACTTTAGAATGATATTTAAATGCTTTTAGTAGTCTAATCTAATTTACAAATATATGGTAGATATTTGGAAAGGACCTTTGTTAAAAGAAGAAAAAGACAGAAACATTACTCCCAGATAGATGGAGAAGCGGAGAATAATAGTAACAGTTGCAACACTAATCAAAGCACTGTTGAAATAGAAAAAAAAGGGAAGAAAAGCCATGATAAAAAATAAGGAAGAGAAGTACAAAGGGAAGGAAAGAAATCAGATAATATTAAAGAAGATAAAATGGATAAGACTCTTAATCAATAAACAAGTAGAGATATTATTCGAATGTAGATGACTTTAATTAAAATCCATTCCTAGATGATATGAAGAAATGTTTATGCACATCACATTTTACTAATTGAGGAAATTCATTGACTTATCTTTTGTCGCTCAACTTATTTTGTCTTTACCGTGTGAAGAAAAAAGAATGGATATAAAGCATCCAGTGTAAAGAAATATAAAACGATTTGAAGCAAAGCATAAAATTCTCCAGGTTGCTCAAAAAAAGATAGGAATTTAATTATTGTTTACCTTCAGCAACAAATTTAAAGTATTTATTAGCACAACTTTGTCTCCAAGACTTACCCCAAATAATGGTAGGAATAGCTAATAAATTACTTGCAATAACACACATACCGAAAAAGAAAAATGCCCACCCGTATCCAGTTCTATCAATGAAAGGTTGAACGGATTCACTAAATGCAAAGTTAATACATGAGGAGCAGATCGCTAAAACAACAACTAGTTCTCCAGATATGCCCCTAAAGCAATCCATTGCATAAGAAGTAGCAATACTACAAGCTGAAACTTGCTGTGCAATCATGAAACCAAGACCAACAGCGATATATGACCAGTTATCACCAAATTCTGCTCCCCATCCATACATCATATACCCAATTGATGCATAAGCAAAAGGTAAACACATTGTATATAATCTCATTTCTGGTTCTTTGATACCATTGTTTCTCCTGGTGAAGTACAAAACAACATAATCAGATATTGCACCTGTAAACCAACCAACAACATTTCCAACTAATGCACCTAAACATATGACACCTGTCGTGGTTGTTGAGTAGTTATATGGAGCGTCAGTTAGAATTTCCGAAATAGTATTGAAAGTGACAATTCCAGCAGTGCAACCAAAAGCAAAGATGAAACCGGAAACCATAACATTAGGAAATAAGAAAAGAAAGAATGGCCGACGAAAATATTGCCAGTAGGACGTTTTATCTTGTGGATAGTAACTCCATATTCTCAAAATTTGAATATATGATTTTTTTGGAAACTCTTCAGGAGATGGCATGCTATAATCTGGAACATCATCGTAATCATAAACCTGGACTGTTGTCTTATTTTTTATTTGTTTCTTATCCCAATCACTGGTCTTTTTAATCGCAATCTCATGCATTTCAACTGAATGTTCAGCTCTTTCAAATAAGAATCTTGGGAAAAATGTTTCTTCAAAGGTGAACAAAAAAAGAAATAAAACGACTCCATTAATAATTGCAACGATATATTGTGACCACTGCCAGCCAACGACATCGGCAATTTTACCCCCCGAAACAAGGCCAATAACAGAGCCCAATTGCTGACCAAATAAATAAACTGCTAACATTCTACCTCTTTCATGAACAAAGAACATATCAAAAACAGATAGCTGAATAACAGCTTGATAAGCACTGGTACCAATACCATTTAAAACCATACTTAGCATCCATTGAGCAACTCCAAAACATCTAGCAATCCAAATAGCTGCGCCGATGACAAGTAACGTAGTAAGAACAAAGACTGATTTGCGTCCATATTTCATAGCCGTTGGAATCCAGAAGATATTACAAAAACCCAACAATAAGTAGTTCAATGCTGAACCGCCATTCATATTGTTAATAGAAACATTAATATCTTCCGAAACTGTAGTCCATGCAGCACCTAAAGTATTTTCACCAAATGAGAAAGCACAAGCGTAGAAAGCCACAACAAATAGCTGCCAGAATTTCTTATATTTTGGCCATTTTAACGGATCACCTTGACAATAAGTAGGAGGGGGAATTAAAACAACATCACCATCTTCTTCTTTATAAACGCTATCTGATTTGTCAATCAAGTATTCGGTACCAGGGATACCTTGAACAAAATCTTCTTTTTCCATGACTATTGCTATGATATAATAAGTTTTTTATCTTGACGACAAAAAAAATAAGAGTCGTCTTGAAGAGATAAATAATATATTATATATAGTCAGACCAAATACCAACAAGGATGGTGTTGTCTATTTGGCTTATCTCGCATCTAAAAATTAAATAAGGATGCAAAATGATAAGGTCTCACTTAATCTTGTTTCCGGACACCTTATTTTACTGGATTTACATTGATGGATGTGATAATTGGCAATCTCCCTTTAGCTACATCTTTTTTAAGTTATTTATTTAGTATTGATTACAAATCATTTGACACAATTCTAGAGCATGAAAGAAACATAGATTAGATAATCTATGATTTGATTTTGATTCCCGCCAACAGCTATCTTTTTATTAGCTTTTAAGCCTCCATGTTAAATACGCGGTATCAACGCCAAGACACATCGATTAGATAATTTGTGGCTGTCTATTATTGAGTAGATTAGATCCGCTTATCATTTTCAGCTATTTTTTTCAGTTACACATAATCAGACAATCAATCCATAATATCAAAACATGCTACCAACTTATTAACGGCATCAACATACGATACCTTATACTATGTAGAAGCAATAGTTCTCTTGATATTTAAAAGACCATCAATACTAATAGGGTCTCACAAAACTAGCCAAGCTTTGACATTGGTACTGTGGAGTTGCTGATTCGCAAGCAAGATAAACATAGCTATGATATGATAACGATTTCCGCCAGCTGCTATCTTGTTAAATTGAATCACTTCTTAAGCCGCTAAGTTAGATTTATCAATACGAATTGAATAATGTTGCTCCTTGATCTACACTTATCAAATGGCTGTTCGGCGGAACCATGTCTAGATTCGTAAACACGAGTCGGCCTATCGGCTTATATACTCCGATATCTTTGTACATTTCTTTGAATTGACCGACTACGTTATATTAACACGCAATTCTGTTTCTGCTTTTTCAGCATTTCTTTTATTTATGTATTACTGTATATAAATGTCAAGTAATTTCTGTTTTTGCTACTTTTAAGTGGGCGGATAAATCATTACAGTAACAAAGATTACAATTATCGAGTTCGGAGTTTTCAAAATGTCATTAAATAAGGACTCGTCTATTCTGATTGTTGGTGCAGGAACTTTTGGTCTTTCTACCGCTCTTGATTTAGCAAGAAAGGGGTATGGTAACATTACTTGTTTTGATAGAGATACAGTTCCATCTAATTTTTCTGCTGGTAATGATAGTAATAAGATGGTTGATACCCTTGATTCGTTAATTGACGATGTAAATTACAAACTTAGACAAGAAGCCAAAGATTTATGGAAAACAGATCCCATTTTTAAACCTTACTACCACCCGGTGGGTTTCTATTATGCTGCTTGTTCCCTAGAACTTTTAGATTCTTTGAAGGATATTCAAGAACTAAAAAAGCTGAATCCACATCTTGAATTACTAGATTCTCCTGAAAAGATTAAAGAACATTTACCACAGATTTCAGGTAGTTTACCAAATTGGTGTGCTTACTTCATTTCTAAAGATGATGGTTGGCTGCACGCTAGGAATTCTTTGAAATCTGCCTATAAAGAATGTTGTAAATTAGGTGTCAATTTTGTTTTCGGTAATGATGGAGAAATCACTGATTTTAAATCCAGAGATAATAAGATTATTTCTTTCAAATCTAAGTCTGGTAAAATATATTCAGGCGAGAGATATGTTTTATGTGCCGGTGCAAATGCTCCGAAGATTTTCAATTTCAAAGGTCAACTTCAGTCCAAATGTTGGACTTTAGCTCATATAAAAGTAACCAAAAAAGAAGCTGAAAAATTTAAGAATTGTCCTGTTATATTTAATGTTGAAAAAGGTTTTTTTTTTGAAGCTGATGAAAATGATGAAATTAAAATCTGTAATGAATTCCCAGGTTACACCAATTTTAACAACGATGGGGAATCAATTCCGTTTTATGCTGACCAAATTCCATTGGAAGCTGCAGAAGCTGTTAGACAATTCCTAAAAGATGTTTTACCTGAATTAGCAGAAAAAAAGTTTACGAAAACTAAGATTTGTTGGTGTGCCGACTCCTCTAATAGAGATCTAATATTGACCGAACATCCTGACTATAATAATTTGGTTATTGGCTCGGGTGATTCAGGTAAATCTTTTATGCTGATGCCTGTCATTGGTAAATATATTTCTAAAATTGTGGCTGGCGGAAATAATTCATTAACAGAGGTTGAAAGAACCACATGGAGATGGAGACCAGAATCAAGTAAAGAATTTGATGAATCTCAAGGTAGGCATGGAGGCTCAGGGATTGTTACTGACCTTAAAGATATTAAAAAATGGGTTTCTGTTGACAATCCAGATCCTCATCCAATAAATGCATAATCATCTTTAGAACAATTTAATAGCTTTATATTAGTGTAAAATTTTATTTTAGCAATAATTTTAAATTAAGTGTTCAATTCAATTGGGTACATGATATTCCAGAGAAAAATTAAAACTATATGGAGAGTACTGATTGCTTAGTGTTTGCAACTAAGATTTTATGTAAATCGAACAAATTAACCTTTTTCCCTAAAAATTTCACGGGATCGGAGTTTGCAGCAATTTTTAAAAATCACCGCCTTTTTATGAGTTGGGTGGGAGTTTCTCTCCCACTCTATCAGTAAAATGAACAGCTCTTTGTTGATGAATCTACAAAAGCAGCTAGGTAAACTCGTTGAATTAACTCACTTTGAAGCAAATATAGTAAGACCACGTTATTATTAAATTAACTCTGAGAATAAATACCTAGTCTGAGGTAATCAATAAGCGGAAAACAATAGGAAACTGAGGAAGATAATTTACCGTAATTTCAATAAATGATTGTAAAGAGGTTAAATAAGTAAACAAGATAAAGTGTTCTGAATCGGATTACCACGTTTGCCCTCCAATTGAACTTGGGTTCAAAATTCAAAGACATATATCAGCTCTACCCGTTCTTTCTTCATAGTGCTTATTGTATTTCCATACATTTAGTTTATACAAGCTCAATCATATTAGCACTGAAGGTCTTAAAGTTATTAAGGTAACGAATTTTATGGAAACGTTAAAACGTGATTCATCTATTGATTTATTTTGTTAAATTCTCTAGTTTGCGCTTAGCATTATCCAGAAGCTAATTCAAGCTCATGCTGTGGATGGTGTCTATAATGAATAATTATATAGGTCTAAGTAGAGAGCATCTCTTATAATTTTGGTTTTATCTGGCTTTTATGACCTCAACGTTTTGAACATTTATCCAATTGTGATATCAGAGCTCTCAGTAACCTTCAAAAGCAAAAGGCAAATTGCCTCGAAATTTCTTGTCGGATATCTTGAACACAACTATTTTTTAGACTACAATAAAAGAATATTGGATTCGTGTTGAGATCGCAATATTTCTATTTGGTCATGAATTATCGATGATCTTGAACAAAACAGTTTCCTAACTCCCTTTCTTCTCTATCTTATAGGGCTGTAACTAATCTATCTTGACGTGAGTGTTGTAATTGATTTGATCTAATAGTATGAACTGAGACGAATTAATAGGTATGATGAGCTATTATTTTTGAGTAATAATAGCCACTGTTGGGAAAAATTCAACTATTAAATTCAACTTTATTATACTTTCAAATATAGCTACTGAACAATACTGGGAAAGCGGAAGTAAACGTGTTCAATATTCGATAAATCAACATAAAAGTATTTCGAAAATATAATTTTCTTTTTATTCGTGTATCACTAACAAAACAGTTCTAAAATGGAGATAAAAATAAGCACGAAACGTAACTCAATGATATAGTCTTTCAAAATTACTCCATATCATTGACAATATTGAAAACTAAACACATTCTCATTTCCTTACCATAAATAAACGGAGTTGTTTCGAATACTGATTTCAAAATTTCAAGCCTTCAAATTCATCTCGACTTTTTCACCGTGATCTGTCAACATGAAAATTGTAATTTATTTTTACCCCCTCTGTATCTCTAAATATCCACCACTATAGATTCCATATAATATAATGCAGGTAATAAATAAAGATATAATATGCTCGTTATTTATACTTTTATTACCTATTCTAGCATATGCTAAAAGTCAATCAGATACGTTTTTCTCAAAATATACATATACTTCAAATTACACAGACAAAGCCTTATTTCAGTCAACATTCAGTAGTCATCATCTTAATATACTGAAAAATGAAACAAAAAGTCTATTTAATTATGCTTGGAATAAATATCTAGAGTTTGGTTATCCATTTGATGAAATTAAGCCAATTTCTTGTCAACCAAACATTAGAGATAACTCCGATCCATTTAATACTGTCAAAAATGATATTTTAGGTAATTTTTCATTAACGCTATTTGACAGCCTAGATACTTTTATAATAATGAACGATTACAACAGTTTTAGTGAAAATTTAATTAAAATTGAAAAATTATACAAAGATTTTGCAATTGACTCCACAATTCAAATTTTTGAAGTGAATATTCGAATACTTGGATCATTATTGACTTCCCATTTATATGCTATTGATCCAAGGAGAGGATATAAAATCGATAATTATGATGGATTTCTATTAAAATTGGCTTATGATTTAGGGAAAAGGCTGTCTATTTCATTTTTAAATAATGATAGTGATGGCCAATATGATGGAAAAAAGAGCAATCCGAATAATTTAATGGTCTTCAATAAACCCAGAACTAATTTATTAACGGGTAATTTATTAGTTGATAAAGATTTACAAACTCAACAATGTACAGCTGGTTTGACTTCATTAATTTTAGAATTTACTTTATTATCAAGATTGACAAATGATTCAATTTTCGAAGATTTAACAAAATCAAGTGTAATTGATTTCTGGAATTTACGTACAAGTTTAGATCTATTGCCAATGACTTTCAATACAGAATTACAAACATTTACAGATATGATAACGGGTGTTGGTGCTTCTATTGATTCATTTTATGAATATGCATTAAAAACTTCAATTGTTTTTAACGATGATTATTTGTATGACATTTGGTACGATTCTTATAAATCTTTATTAACTCATTCACAAAATAAAGATGGAATTTTTTTAAACGTCAATGTTAATAATGGTATGACTGCAACCGAATGGATTGACTCCTTAAGTGCATTTTTCCCAGGCTTGCAAATTTTATCGGGCGATATTATGAATTCGATTGATTGTTACTTAATTTTCTTAAAATTATGGAACTCTTATGGTTCAATGCCAGAACGTTGGAATTTTTCAAATTTAGCATCAAGACAAAAATTCAAATACTTAAACAGAGACTATAAAATCGGTGATACATTAGATGGAATTAATTTAGAAATGACAAATGAGTTTTTATTGAAAAATTCAATTAATTTAGAGTGGTATCCATTGAGGCCAGAATTTATCGAGTCAACTTATCATCTATATAAAGCTACAAAAGATCCACTTTTTCTAAGAATCGGTGAAGACTTTTTGGAAAGGTTTAGGGACAGATTTATTGCACCATGTGGATTCAGCGGAGTTCTTAACATTTTGACAGAAACAAGACAAGATAGAATGGAAAGTTTTGTGTTGAGTGAAACCTTGAAATATTTGTATTTATTATTTAATGTTGATAATGATAGTAATGAAGATAGCAATAACGACTTACAAAATGGTAATATGGTTTTTACAACGGAAGGTCATCCAATTTGGTTTGATAAAGCCTTGTATCAATTTGATCCAATTAATTCAACTTATTTAAAACAAATGAATATAATTGAGGATGATGATTTAAATGACGAATTAGCGGATAACAATAAAGGGAATTTTCTGGAAAGATTCCTGAGTGTTGACCTTACCAATAGGAACAAAAAATTCAACTTAAACAAAGAATTTGATAGATTAAAAAAAAGCTATTACTCTTATAATAATGATCATTTTGTGGTAAGAGTTGATCCAATTGTTTATCAATGCTTAACTGAATTAAATCATGAAATGGATGAACTTACAATTGGTACGTCAATAATGCTTGATGAATCAACCTATAACTATTTAACTCATTATAAGAAAATTATTAAAATTGAAGTAAAGGATATTGAGCTTAAAAATAATTTAAAATTAGACAATGACTATTTAGGATTAAATATTTGTGAAAGGCATGAAAATAAAAATCCTTACTGGAAGTTTTCAGATTTATTGAGTTATGATAAAAAATTTTATCAGGATGATTATAATTATAGGATGACGTTAAGAAGACCAATATATCTTAAAGATAGAGAATTTTTAGAATTGAATGATGAATTTTACAGTAGATTTGGTGATTTTAACAGCTTAACTTGCCAAAGACCGCAAGAAACCGAAGAATTTGAAGCTTTAATAGCAACGGCTGATGTCTTCCCAGTTGCATCGATATACAAACTAAGAAAAGGAAGAATGATTATCAGCAATTATGTTGATAACAGTCATATTCATCCCAAACCTGAAGATCTATATATTGAAGAATTGGAAGGTTTCAGAATTGTAATAGAAAAACTAGAAAAGGGTAAATTAGATAGTTATGGGGATTTTATAGATTCAGAATATCTGGGGAAGTGTAATGAAAATGAAACTGATGATAATGCTGTTAGAATCGTTAAAATTAACGGATACAAGATGAAAAAGGGAGAAATAATATGGGTAAATAATGATAGTGTGTACTTGAAGTCAAGTTCTACAATAAAGGTGTTGCCAGGTGGGCACTTAAATATTAAAGACAGTCGTGTTGAGAACATGAAAGTATGGATAGCATAGCATATACTTTCATATAAATAATTATAGTAATTATCTGGATCGTAGCATCGATAAATTTATTTTGAACGTGAAGTTTTTTCTTTTTTCTACAAAATTTTAATTTATTTCCCTTTCTCGTTTCTTCTTTCGCCCACTGGCCGATCCCCTCCTCTTCCTTTATCAACAACATCAAGTGTCACTGTCAGTCTACTGTCAATTGATCTATAAACACCAACAACATCTATCAATATAATTCAATAGAAAACACACACTTGTGTTATGTTAAATATCGTCTGTTTCTTAATCCTGTTTTCACAATTTTAGCTCCAAACTAATCTACAAATCTAATTAGCTAATTATTAATAAAAAAAATATTTTTTATAAGTATCTGTATTCAGTTCCAAGTATTAATACTCAATTAAATATTAATAACGGTCATTAACTGTTGAAGAATAACATTTGCTAGAAGATAAAATAAAAAAACGTTATCTACCACCTTTTCTCTTTTCATTTCTATTCCCATTTCTTTTCCTATTATATTCTCAACATTATGTCAGATTTTGCTAAAACGTTCTTTGGTTTTGGAAAACAGAGATCCAATAATCCTGAAATTGATCAAGTTGGTCAACAACCTTTACATCAACAACTTGATGCACCTTTAACTCGTGTTGCATCACCTTCAGGCTTCCCATCTGAAATGTTACCGCATACTGCAACGCCAACAATAGGGCTTAGTGAAAAATCTTTTGCAATGGGTACAACTATTAAAGGTGAACATAATGCTTTAAATAAATCAATTAATCAATTCGATCAAACGCAACAAAGTAATTTAACTGCTCAGTTAAGTACTAATAATTTAAATAATTTGGGAAAATCACAAAATTCAGCGAACACTACTAATAATGAAAATAACAATAATAATAGTAATAATACTCCAGCGAAGAACACTAATAGTAACCAAACAGTTACGAAAAACCCAGATTATAATATTACAAATGCAATGTTATTAAATGAAAGTGGTACAGCTGTTCCCAGAGGCAAATTAAGAATAAGTATTATTGAAGCTTCAAATTTAAATATTCATACAAATTATGCCCAACCTTATGTTGTTTGTACCTTTGAAAATTCAGAGGTTGTCACGCATGGCCCTGAAAGCTTTGATAATAAAAATAATAAATCAACAATTAGAGCTCAAAGTACATCGCATCAAAATAGTCAGCATAGTAATAATGATAATCATAATAATAGATACAGTAATAATAAAAATACCTCAAATCCAATATGGCATCATACTGCAATATTCGATGTTATAGGTGCAAAATCAGAATTAAAAATTTTTGTTTATGATACTACACAAGCAGATTCATTTTTAGGTCAAGTTACAATATCGCCAAAAACCATTGAAGATTCAAGGGCTGAAAGATGGTTTGATTTGCAACAAAGATTAATTAGTGAACCTGTAACAGGTAAAATTAGAGTCAAGTTAGAATATTCAGAAATTAATAAAAGGCATTATGGTCCTGAGGATTTTGAAATTTTAAGACTTTTAGGTAAAGGTACCTTCGGTCAAGTTTTTCAAGTTAAAAAGCAAGATACAAAAAGAGTTTATGCCATGAAAGTTTTATCAAAAAAAGTTATTGTTAGAAAAAAGGAAATTGCTCACACAATTGGTGAAAGAAATATTTTAGTTAGAACTGCAACAACCGAATCTCCCTTTATTGTTGGATTAAAATTCTCATTTCAAACTCCAACTGATCTTTATTTAGTTACAGATTTTATGAGCGGAGGTGAATTATTTTGGCATTTACAAAAGGAAGGTAGATTTAGTGAAGATCGTGCAAAGTTTTATATAGCAGAATTAGTTTTGGCACTGGAACATTTACATGATAATGATATAGTCTATAGAGACTTAAAACCTGAAAATATTTTGTTAGATGCAAATGGTCATATTGCGTTATGTGACTTTGGATTATCAAAGGCAAATTTAACAGGTAACGGTACAACAAATACTTTTTGTGGTACAACAGAATATTTGGCACCTGAAGTTTTGTTGGATGAATCAGGCTATACTAAAATGGTTGATTTTTGGTCTCTAGGTGTTTTGATTTTTGAAATGTGTTGTGGTTGGTCACCTTTCTATGCTGAAAATACTCAGCAAATGTATAAAAATATTGCCTTTGGTAAAGTTAGGTTTCCAAAAGAAGTGTTATCAGCTGAGGGTAGATCATTCGTTAAAGGTTTACTAAATAGAAATCCAAAACATAGATTAGGTGCATTTAATGATGCTAGAGAATTAAGAGCTCATCCATTTTTTCAAGATGTTGATTGGCCTAACTTAAAACAAAAGAAAATTCCTCCACCTTTTGTTCCACATATTGCAAATGAATTAGATACTTCAAATTTTGATCCTGAATTTACAAATACTTCCACTTCTGTTATTAATAAACAGTTACTTATGGGCACAACTCCATTATCTCAGGCAGTTCAAGAAAATTTTAAGGGTTTTACTTATGTCGATGATTCAATCATGTTTGATCATTTTAATAGTTCAGTTGGTAGAAGAGGATCATATAAACCCCAGTATGGATCTTTCATTCCTGGTAATCCTAATTTACCACCAGATGAAGAAGTTATCGATGAGGAAAGTGAAATCGAAGAAGAAATTGAAGACGATATGGATGTTGACGACGAATTCGTCAATGGACAGTTTGATTTATAAACTACTTTCTCTAAACATTAAACTTATTTTTTATTTCATTTTTTTTATTCCATATTACTTTTCTCTTTTTGGTTTTATTTCTGTTATACTAATATTAAACTTGACTTGTTTATATTATCTCTACCTTTTTGTTTATTAATACTTTATTCTTTTAATTCCATTTTTTTCTTCTTTTATTTGGCTTATTTGGTTACATTTTTTTCTCTTATATATCTTAATCGATTTCTCCTTTTTATTAAATAACATAATATTAGCTTGTTTGTTTTTTTATAAGTGATTTATGATTGTAAAAAACTTGAAAATTAGCGGAACCTTAACTGAAAAAAATTTTTGATGAGCAGTTATTTAATCATATATTTTTTTTATACTTAAAGTCCGTATAGGATTATAATATAATACAAACATTAAACGATGGCTACTTATAACGTTTCATCAACTGGGTCGTATATGCAAGCCATGCAGCCCATGATTGAAATGTTAAATGGGTTGCATTTAGAAGGAGAGGAAGAGGTTTTTAAAATTCCACAAAATTTAACTGATTCTAATGATGGTAATTCAATGAGGTCAAAATCAGACATTTCAAAAAATGTTCAAGATCTATTAAAAGCTTTTGAAAATGTTGAAACTGACTTATTAATTGATTATGAGGAAAGTGAAGAAAGTGAATCTTCTGATAGTGATGACGACGATGACTCAATTAATTTCTTTTTACTTGAAGAAATTAAACAAGAATGCTCTGAAGTTTACATACGTCATATGTCAGATGGAAATACCGATAGCCATAATATCGATGATAAAGCTGGGAACAGTTTATTTGAAAGTATAATATCCACATTGAGAGAGCAATCATCAGATGAAGGATTACAAAATTCATTACTCGATTCACTGGGATTTAATGAATTAGAATTAATAACTAAGCTAATTACTACAAAAGAAGAGCTCTTAAAACAATATGACTCTTGGAAAGAAAGGATTTTAAATAAAGCTAACACTAAACCAAAATTATTAACACAAGACCAAATACGGGAACAAGTTGCAGAAAATGCTCGTAGAGCTCGTAGTATACCATTAGCAACAGAAAATTCACCGGTTAGATATCCACATGTTTTTCGTGCTCATGATGCCGGTAACATGATTTCATTTACAGGTAAAAAATATATACTACCGGTTGGATCAGTAAGGGAATCGTTTGAAAAGTATGAACAAGTTTTAATTCCGAAATCTGAACGTAAATCTGCAAATGCACCCAACCTTTTTATTCCAATTAAGGAGTTGGATTTTTTATGTCAGGGTACTTTTAAAGGTTATAAAACTTTAAATAGAATGCAATCGTTAATTTATGATGTTGGATATAATACTAATGAAAATATGCTTGTGTGTGCACCAACTGGTGCTGGTAAAACTGATGTTGCATTATTATCTATTTTACATACCATAAAACAATACGTTACTGAATCTGAATTATCAGATGAAGAAGGTGTTACTGTCGATATAGATTATGATGAGTTTAAAATTGTTTATGTCGCACCGTTGAAAGCATTAGCTGCTGAAATTGTCGACAAGTTTTCTAAAAAATTGGCTTGGTTAGGTATCCAAGTTAGGGAATTAACTGGTGACATGCAATTATCAAAGGCAGAAATTTTGACGACGCAGATTATTGTTACAACGCCTGAAAAGTGGGATGTTGTTACTAGAAAATCAAATGGTGATACTGAATTGGTTGAAAAAGTTAAGTTGCTGATTATTGATGAAGTGCATTTATTACATGAAGATAGAGGAAGTGTTATCGAAACCCTAGTTGCTAGAACATTAAGGCAGGTCGAAAGTTCTCAATCGATGATTAGAATTGTGGGTCTATCCGCAACATTACCAAATTTTATTGATGTTGCTGATTTCCTTGGTGTTAATAGAAATGTGGGTATGTTTTTTTTTGATCAATCTTTTAGACCCGTTCCTTTAGAACAACAATTGATTGGTGTTAGAGGAAAAGCAGGCTCAAAACAAGCTAGAGAAAATCTGGAATTAATATCATATGAAAAAGTTTTAGATATGTTAAGTCGAGGGCATCAAGTTATGGTGTTTGTTCATTCTAGGAAAGATACTGTTAAAACAGCTAGAAATTTTATGAAAATGGCATACGATCAAAGCACTCAGGGGTATTTTGATTGTACTGATAGTGAAAAATTTGAATATTTTGAAAGAGAAATGTCTAAAAATAAAAATAAAGATATTCGTGAGTTATTTGTTGGTGGGTTTGGAGTTCATCATGCGGGTATGACAAGAGCAGATAGAAATTTAACAGAAAAAATGTTCTTATCAGGTGCAATCAAAGTTTTATGTTGTACTGCCACTTTAGCTTGGGGTGTTAATTTACCAGCAGCTGCTGTTATTATTAAAGGTACACAAGTGTATAATGCCAAGCAAGGTGGTTTCGTTGATCTTGGTATTTCTGATGTTATTCAAATTTTTGGTAGAGCTGGTAGGCCGCAATTTGAAACTCATGGTATCGGTATATTATGTACGAGTGCTGATAGATTGGACCATTACATTTCCTTACTTTTGCAACAACATCCAATTGAATCTAAGCTATCAGAAAAACTAGTCGATAATTTAAATGCTGAGATTTCTTTAGGTACAGTTACTAATGTTGAGGAAGGTATTCAATGGTTGGGTTATACGTACCTTTATGTAAGAATGAAGCAAAATCCTTTTGCGTATGGTATTGATTGGAAAGAAATAGCAGAAGATCCATTACTAATTCAAAGAAGAAGAGATATGGTTATTAATGCTGCAAGAAAGCTACACTCTTTGCAAATGATTGTTTTCGATGAAAGGTCTTTGGGTTTAATTCCAAAAGACATTGGTAGAATTGCATCTGACTTTTATTTATTAAATGAATCGGTTGAAATTTTTAATCAATTGATCAATCCAAGAGCGTCAGAGGCCGACGTTTTAAGCATTATTTCAATGAGTTCAGAATTTGATAACGTTAAATTCAGGGATGAAGAAGCCAAAGAATTAGATGAGTTGAAAGATTCGAAAGTTGTTTGTGAAATTGGAAAACAACTAGAAACGTCACAAGCCAAAACCAATATTTTGTTACAGTCATTTATATCCAGAGCACATGTTAAGGACTCATCTTTGATATCTGATATTAATTATATTGCACAAAACTCGGCACGTATTTGTCGATCGTTATTTCTGATGGGGTTAAACAGAAGATGGGGTTTGTTTACAAGAAATATGTTGGAAATTTGTAAATCTATTGATAAACAAATCTGGCCATTTCAACATCCAATGAATCAATTTCAACTACAACCCCAAATTATTAAACAAATTGAGGCCAAAAACCCTTCAATGGAAATGTTAAGAGAAATGACCTCGAATGAACTGGGTGAACTTGTCCATAATAAAGGTATGGGAAATACTTTGTATAAATTGGTTGGTCGATTTCCTTATCTATTATTGGAAGCTGAATGTTTCCCCATTACTTCCAGCGTTATGAGAGTACACGTCACCATTGAGCCAGATTTTGTTTGGAATTTTGAATATCATGGTAATGCTCAAATGTTTTGGATTTTGGTGGAAAATAGTGATCAGTCGAATATATTACATTTTGAAAAGTTCATTTTAAATAAAAAATCATTTGGCTCCCCACATGAAATGGATTTTATGATTCCATTGAGTGATCCTCCTCCACCTCAAATTGTTGTTCGTGCAATCAGTGATTATTGGTTAGGCGCTGAATCTACTCATGCAATTTCATTCCAGCATCTAATTAAGCCACATAACGATACAATTAAAACCAAATTATTGAAATTGCATCCATTACCCATTACAGCCTTACATAACAAAACAATTGAAAATATCTATAAGAAAAGGTTTTCTTATTTCAATCCAATGCAAACAATGACTTTCCATACTTTATATAGCTCCAATTCAAGTGTTTTTGTGGGTTCACCAACTGGTTCTGGTAAAACGGTCGTTGCGGAATTAGCAATTTGGCACGCATTTAATGAGTTCCCCGAGTCCAAGGTTGTTTATATTGCCCCAATGAAAGCCTTGGTTAGAGAAAGAGTTGATGATTGGAGAGAACGGATTTCTAAAAATACAACACATAAAATTGTGGAAATGACAGGTGATTCATTACCTGGATCTAAAGAAGTTAGAGAAGCTGATATTATCATAACGACCCCAGAAAAATTCGATGGTATTTCACGTAATTGGCAAACTAGAAAGTTTGTTCAAGAAATTTCTTTGGTTATTATGGATGAGATTCATTTATTGGCAAGTGACAGAGGCCCAATTTTAGAGATTATTGTTAGTAGAATGAATTATATTTCTTCATTTACTAAAAAACCGATTAGATTGTTAGGCTTATCAACTGCTGTTTCGAATGCAATGGATATGGCAAGTTGGTTGGGTGTTAAAGAAGGTTTATTTAATTTCCCTCAAAGTGTTAGACCTGTTCCTTTACAAATGTATATTGATGGTTTCCCTGATAATTTGGCATTTTGCCCGTTAATGAAAACCATGAATAAGCCTGCCTTTATGTCGATTAAACAACATTCACCAACCAAGCCGGTCTTGATTTTTGTTGCATCTCGAAGACAGACAAGATTAACAGCCTTGGATCTAATCCATTTGTGTGGTATGGAAGAAAATCCTCGTAGATTTTTGAAGATGGAGGAATCTGAACTGGAACTAATTTTGAAAAAAGTTAAAGATGATACTTTAAAGCTTTCTTTACAATTTGGAATTGGTTTGCATCATGCTGGTTTAGTTGAAAGTGATAGACAAATATCTCATAAATTATTTGAGCAAAGCAAAATTCAAATTTTAATTGCAACTTCAACTTTGGCTTGGGGTGTTAACTTGCCGGCATTTTTGGTTATTATTAAAGGTACGCAATTTTTCGATGCTAAAATTGAAGGTTATAGAGATATGGATTTAACAGACATCTTACAAATGATGGGTAGAGCGGGTAGACCGGCATACGATACCAGTGGTATTGCGATTGTTTATTCTAAAGAATCAAAGAAAACATTTTATAAGCATTTCCTAAATGTTGGTTTCCCGGTTGAATCGTCCTTACATAAAGTATTGGATAACCATATTGGTGCAGAAATTTCATCAGGTACTATCAAGACTAGACAAGAAGCAATGGATTTTATGACGTGGACCTTCCTTTATAGACGGGCGCATCATAATCCTACATATTATGGTATTGAAGACATTTCTCAAGAAGGTATCAGTAAATATTTAAGTGGGTTGATAGATAAAGTTATTGAAAATTTAAGAGAATCTAAATGTTTGGAAGCATATGGTGAAACATTACATCCAACACCATTTTTACAGATTACATCGTACTATTATTTATCGCACAAGACAATTAGAAATTTGGTTAATAAAGTTACTGATCATGCAAGTTTTAGACAATGTTTAAGATGGTTATGTGAAGCAACTGAATATGATGAATTACCAACTAGACATGGTGAGGAGTTGATTAATATGGAAATGTCAACTCAAATGAGATATCCAGCCGATGACTTAGAAGATTACGAATTTATTTGGGATCCACATATTAAATCATTTTTATTATTGCAGGCTTATATGTCCAGAGTTGATTTACCAATTGCAGATTATGCCCAAGATACAGTTTCGGTTTTAGATCAAAGTCTACGTATTTTACAGGCATATATTGATGCAACATCTGAGTTACGTTATTTATCGACCACCCTAAATATGATTAAATTGATGCAATGTATCAAACAGGCATGTTGGTTTGACGATGATTTTGTTACGACTTTACCTGGATTGAAAACAATAAAGCTACAAAATATTGAAGATGCTTTTGATACTGATGGTAGTGTCTGGAGATCATCATTACCTGATCCATCAATTAACTTGAAGCAAATTGGTAAAATGGATAAGAGAGAATTATACAAGTTAGCTGAACGTTTACATGTTGATACCAATAAGAAGGAAAATTTTATTAAAGTCACATCCACATTAGCAACTGGTGAATTTAAAGTTCATCAAGAAAAAATTGATGAATTAGACATTGAATTAACACATGATAACCCAGCATTTAAAACAGATTTTAAAATATATGCTCCAAAGTTTTCTAAGCCCCAAAGAGAAACGTGGTTTACAATTATTTGTGATTTAGAAGATGATAAATTATATGCAATTAAGAGAGAATCTCCAAAACGTATCGGTAAAGTTGATAAAATTAAGGGTAAGTTGAGTGTTGCGAGTGAATTAAAAGGCAAAACATTAGATGTTTTATTGGTGAGTGATTTTACCAATATGTATTATAGCTGTAAGCATACATTTAAAATTGAATGATTATTTGTGTATCTCTATACATTGTGTGAAAAAATTAAATGAAAAAAAAATGAAAAATTGATTCCTGCATGGTGGTATTAAACCATTCGGCAAGCCGTGGTGAGAAATCCGGATATTTCCCCAGTAAAAATAATCATATAAAATCTGACAGCTTCCTTCCTTAGTTTTTGGCTAATTGTCTCTTTTGTCTTGACCAAGTACAGCATTCCACTTTAAAGGTGTCAAAATGTCCAAACCGTTGATAAACAACGAAAGATCAAGCGTTCCCAGTCCAAAAGAGAGCTCATTTGATGAGCGTATTAACGTCATCCATTGTTGCTTAACTGTTAATTCGACTACTTTATACACTTATGACAATCCAGCGATAACCAACAAGATAAATATTAACTACGCGGAATTAATATCCAAAAACGTAGGTCTCATTAACTACGTTCAAGAAGATAGGAAAGATGATTATGCGTTGGCCAATCCTATCACTTTAAACGGTAAAATTGTCGATATGATGTTGTACTATAATAAAAAGCTAATGAATAATAATGATTTGATCACCATATTGATATTAAGTAGTGATAAGATGTTAAGTAGTTTTATTTATAATATATTGGAAAAATTAATGAATTTATATTTGGATGAATATTATGAAGCTCCCGGACCCAATATAAACGTGTCAACAACTAATAATTTTGAGTTTAAATTGAAAATGAAAGAAACCATAAATAACGAAGAAAAAAATCTGATAACTTTGACTGAAAATTATGGTTCTATAGATAGTGAAATATCTGAAGTTCGTAATTTAATGAACGAAAATATTGATAAAATATTAGAGAGAGGTGAAAATCTAGAAACTTTGATAAACAAAACACAAAATTTAAACTCTTCTGCAAATTCATTTAGAAGAAGGACGGTATCCATTAAGAGAAAATTTTGGTGGTCAAATGTTAAATTTTTTGTTTTGCTTTCCTTGATTATTGTTGTCATTTTTTACATTTTAATGGGATTAGAATGTGGTCTACCGTTCTATAAAAAATGTTTGCATCCTTCCAAACCTCGTCAGCCTCCTTTAAATCATAAAAATGGTTGATTCTTTATATATTTGGTAATATTTTTTAAGCGATGGGTAAAATATTAAAAAATTTAATAAAAATAGTAATATATTCGAAACTTAAAAGTAATATACTTCAAAAATAAAAATACAGTAGGATAAACAATAGAAATATCAATCCCGAGTCTTCTTTTATTCATAATCTTCTCCTTCATCTGCCTGGTGTTCGCTATCATCGATATCTGGGCCTTCAAGCTCTTTATGTTCTAATTCTAATTGTGACTGTTTTAAAAGAATTTCATCCTGTTCTTCATCTTCACTTTTATCCTCATCATCATCTTCTTCTTCTTTTTCTTCTTTTTCTTCATCATCATCATCCACTTCTTCTTCTTTTTTACTACTTTCAACATTTTTCAGTCTTTGAACATTCGTATCATCCGGATTAATTTCTGTTTCATCTTGGTCCATTGTACTTGCATTATCATCGTGGTTATCTAATTTAATTCGTTTATTGGATTCTTCCTCTTCTTCATCTTCCTCATCTTCATTTTCTTCATCATCTTCCTCACCTTCTTCATTTTCTTCATTTTCTTCATTATTATCATCATCATCAACCGTATCATCGTCATTATCGTTGTGTTTCGTTGAGGTAGAAGTAAGGTTTATCCCATTAACCTCTTTTGCCTTTAATTTTTCTAATTTTTTAGCCTCTTTTCTCTTGTTAAAGTTGTGCAATTCTTCATTTAAAACGGGCACAAATCCGGAGAATTGAGTAGATTCTAAAGCTTTTAAAATATCATCAGCATTAACAACTTTGCGACCTTTTGCCTTAACAATTTGCTTAGCATTGTGATAAATGTAATTAATAAAAACAACTGATGCTCTCTGTATAACAGTCTGCGAATCTTTTGCTAACATCATTGGATTTCCGTTTGAACCTTCCTTTTGTAAGATTTGTTTCGATAATTTATTAATTGTTGCTTTTGGGAACAAAAAATTATCAATAGAAACATTCTCGTTAACTAATGCTGTATCAAAATTAGACTCCTGTTCATCTTTTCTCCAACCTTTAGCAGGCATTTTGTTTATATGATTATTCGTTTATTTGATAATTAATAAGAAACATGCTGAAAATATTCGTGTCGCATTATTTTTTCACATTGAATTGAACTTGCAAATTGATTTCATTTTTGGCGTTTTCCTCCTATTAAGTATTTTAATCCGTTTAATGACCCTTCTATAATGTTTTCTTAAATAAACTAAACATGAAGCATAAGTTAAATAATATGAAAATTACTATAAATTTTGTAAATTGGATAATCAAAATAACTGTTACAGTAAACATAAAACGACCAATATATAACAGCTGCCGGTAACTCTTTCCTGTTTAGTCAATTTTCACGCTGATAACGTTGGAAAAGTAAATTCCATTTTAAATTTTGGCACACATTCAATTGCAAGTTACTTACATTGGAATTGTAGTACGAACATTCCTTTATCAGATTGGATTTATAGAAAATGACAACAATGGAAGTAAAGGTGGTATTTAAACCAATAAATAATTGTTTAATTAATTTACCATCAAACTTAATTACACCAATTTTGAATTCAACAAACCTTTTGGTTCAGCAAATAGTTATTGCAATTATTGACGAAAAAGATGATAAAATAATCACATACTGTGGGTGGACAGGGTTCATTAGTAGCAATCTTAAAACTATTGAGATTGATCCACACTATGCAGGTATTTTGAATATAAATGCAAATAAGTTAGTTAAAATTAACTTAATATTGGACTTAAATTTCCCCGATTTTGCACAATCAGTTGAATTAGAACCTGTTTCAACCCCGGACTGGGAATTAACTGAACTATATGCGCAATCTATTGAGGATAAATTTTTATCCCAAGTTCGGTGTATTTCAGTTAATGAAAAATTAGTCATTAGATCAAATAATAATAGTAATGATACAAGTGGTTTGATTTATTACAATGTCAAAAATATCAAAAGTTTAAAAGGCGACTTAACAGTAGGGAGAATTGGTAATGATTCGGAGCTTCATATTATACCTAAACCATATCGCAAAAGCAATAAATCTATTCCAAGTTCAAACTCAAATGTTCATATAGAAAAAAAGAATCAAAAAAGTATTAGTAGTAGAAGATCTGGTATAGGACCAATTGAACATACTGGACAGATTTTTAGATGCGCAATTAATAAAGAAGGTGAAGGTTTAACTATATATAGTAAACCAGTCAAATCTTTTAAAGGTATTGAATTTTTTCAGATTAGTGTTATCGAAGGTCCAGGCACACCCAAAAGAGCTAGAAGGGTTACAAATAAAGAACTTTCAATGGGCTTATCAGCAGAAGACTTTGCTTCACCCATTGTGGCAAAATATGTTGAAATTTTAGATGATGACGATGACCAAAGTTACAACCAAGATGGACGCAACATAACATTGTCACCTTTATTAGCCATTACTTTAGGTTTAGAAGGAACGTGTGGTGAAAAAGTTTTATTGGAGTCATGTAATAAGAAAATCATTAAGTTGGATCCTGCTAACTGTGAGATAGTCATTACTAAATTTATAACCGAATCAAAGAATGAAATTGATGAAGAAAATAATTTATTATTAAAAGGAAATAATAGTAAAAAACTGCAAATTTTAGAATGGAAAAGGCAGGTGAGTGTTATTTTGAAAGAAACGATGATTAAGATTTATGGTATGAAGAATTTAGTTCCACTAACTAATGGCTTAAAATTACCAATCATTGAAGAAATTCTACCAAACGGTGGTAAGTTAGAAATTATTACTAGTAATAATGATAACAATAGCAATAAGAATGGCAATAATAGTAATAGTAAAATTAAAAAACTATTATTAAGTTCATGGATTCTAGTAAATAATGAAAATTTCCCATTGGACTTCAAATTTAAAAATGAAAAACTAATCCCAAAATCAAGAGTACAAGAAACTGATTTTTCAAAATCTAATGATAACATTAAAGTTGTCGGACAGCATAAATTAATCAGGAAGTTAATATCTGTGTTAAAAAATGGTATGTCGACATTATTATATGGCAAATCGGGTAATGGTAAAACAATTATATGTAATCAAATTTCTGAATTTTTTTCCAACAAAGGATATTATGTTAAAAATATTAATTGTGAAATTGATATTGAAATTGAAAATGATGATGATGATGATTCAATTAGCAAAGATGAGGAGAAGAATAAAATTAAAAAAAGTTTAAAATTTTTTAATAAATTGGTTCAAAGTTTAAACTGGCATTCCCCATCTTTGGTCATACTGGATAATTTGGATAGCATTATACCAAAAGAATTAGAAAACGCAGATAATGGGAACAGTTTACAATTAACTGAATTAATTACAAATAAGTTTGAGAACTTGATTAAGCAAAGCGCTGTTACATTGCTAATTACCAGTAAAACAAAGGATTCAATAAATAACTTAATTTTTAAAAAGCATTTAATTGAGGAAGAGTTCAATCTAAAATCTCCGAATAAAGATCAAAGATTTGAATTATTAAGCAATTTGATTAAAACAAAACTTTCTAAATTATATGATTATGATTTTGAAAAAAATATTCTTAGTGATATTGTGGCCGAAACTGAAGGATACTTACCAATTGATTTGGAAAACCTAGTTGATAGGTCATATCATGATTTAATTTCAAATGATGATGAAAAATTCGAGTTGAAACATTTTCTGAATGGTATTAAAGGTTATACACCAAGTTCATTACGTGGAGCGAAATTGCAAAAAGATATGGGTACAAACTGGTCAGATATTGGTGGATTAATTGAGGTTAAAAAACTCTTGCTGGAAACTCTAGAATGGCCAACAAAGTATGCACCGATTTTCAAAAATTGCCCATTAAGATTAAGATCTGGTATTTTATTGTATGGATATCCAGGGTGTGGTAAAACATTATTGGCATCTGCAGTTGCATCACAATGTGGATTAAACTTCATATCAATTAAAGGGCCAGAAATTTTGAATAAATACATCGGAGCAAGTGAACAGTCCATTAGGGAACTATTCGACAGAGCATCGAGTGCAAAACCGTGCATTCTATTTTTTGATGAATTTGATTCCATTGCGCCCAAAAGAGGGCATGATTCCACTGGTGTTACAGACAGAATTGTTAATCAACTATTAACGCAGATGGACGGTGCAGAAGGACTAGACGGCGTTTATGTTTTAGCTGCAACAAGTAGACCTGACTTAATTGATTCAGCCTTGTTAAGACCGGGTAGATTAGATAAAAGCATTTTATGTGACTTACCAGATTTAGAGAATAGGTTAGATATTTTGAACACAATTGTTAAAAGTAACAAATTCAATATTGATAGTGATGTTGACCTGCATGAGATTGCAAAACTAACAGAAGGATATTCGGGTGCAGATTTGCAAGCTGTTGTTTACAATTCATACTTAAAAGGTGTTCATGAGAGTTTAGATAATCAAATGAAGAAAGGTAAAGATCAGGAAAATTTTGATAATGGTAAGCAACAAAAGCTTGAATTTTTCACACTTGGGTACGCAAATAAAAATACTAAAAGAAATGACCTACAGATATCCAAAAAGCTTGAAACAATTATTGATAATGAGAAACTCGGTTTGAAAGAAGATAAGCTAGACAACGATAAAAGCGGTTTTAAAAAGCCTATTATTTTTATCAGAGCTAAGCATCTGGAAGAAGGACTAAAGGATACCAAAAAGTCTATCTCCAACAAAGAGCTAACTAAATTCAAAAATATTTACAGTCAGTTAGTTGACGGTAAAAGGGAGGGAGAGTTACCTGATGGTGAAGGCAGCAAAGAAGTTGGTGTAAGAGCAACCCTTATGTAAACAAGAGCAGAATATTAGTCCTTAGAACTAATCTTTGACGTCCAATCACATCTACACGTTTCAAAATTTTATTGGCCAGTATTTGTATAGTTATCTGTGGAATGTGTAAAATATAATTGGAAAAGAATATTAAGCTAAAAAACCAATAAAAAAAAAATAAAAAAATGCAGAAAACATGACAGAACCACCGATAAATATATATAACATCCTTGCACCACCTAGCGGTGCAAAAACAAACCGAACCGAGAACGGTTTGAGGGAAATTTGGTTTTTTAGCCATCTAAAAAAGTAAAATTCTCTTCTTTTACACAAATGGCTGATAATTGGCAACGAGTGTATATGTTATGTTTTCAGCAAGGTCATTGCAAGATGAAAAAAACTGACAGCAATGAAGAAAGAACAAGAGGTAAGGATTGGACTTGGATATCAAAGGTACCCTACGGAGATTAAAGAAGCAAAACGGAAATAATTTTGATTTGTAATATTGATAATTCTTACAAAGAAAAATCCAATATTGATGCGATTTAATTACGCGCGGAAATAAGATGATTTTTCTCCGTTGACGTCTTCCGAGCTCCGAATTTTATCCCCGACCGAGATGATAGTCTAAATAACATAGCTAGGCTGAAGATGACAAATTTTATTTCCTTACTGGTTTGCAATTATTTCCTTTAATTATCCCATAAGATCACTATTTTGTTCTTTGTTTTTACTTTTGGTTTTTACTTTTGGTTTTTACATACCATGGTTGTTTTACAGAAGAAGTATTGATAATTATAATAAATAAAGTATCACAGAAAAATGCCATATTTGAATAGATTATCTTCAATTGTTTCAAGAGTTCGAACCAGTTCAAGCACAAGTACTCAGAATGCAAACGATGATAAGTTAGTGCAACAAAAACCACAATTACAAAGAAGGTCTACTCTAAGAAGTCTATCATCAAGAATATTAAAACGCTCTAATTCGACAAACTCAACACATACAAGTAATAACAGTCATCGACTATCACAATCTGTTGCAGATTCACAAGTTTCTATTGCAAAACAACCAATAAATAACACACAATCGAAGATGAATTTGAACGTAAAGAAACCAGAGTTGGAACATGAACGACAAGAATCCGAACCATCATCTCCAATATCATTCAACTCGGATAATTCTTTCGTTTTCGGCTCGCAATACCCAATGAATTCAGCATATTCGATATCATATTCTTCTTTTGAATCTGGTATTGCAGAAGAAGAAGATACCAACAATGGGGTCCTTCTCCCTGAAAATTGGGAAGTCAGATACGATACGATCTTGTGTCAGTATTATTACGTTAACTTGAAAGAAAATTTAATCCAATTTGATTCTCCCCTTGAAGTTATAAATTATAAGGCCTAAGAAAAAAAAATCTGCCTGTTTTTGTTATATTTCTTGTCATCCTATTTATTGTCATCCCAGCTTATGTCACCCTATTTTATGCCATGTCATGTCATCCTATGTTATGTTATGTTTCGCTCTCTCATCTTATCCAATTTATGATCATTGGATGCTATTTAATGTCTCATTTTTCTTCTCAAAGTTACGTTAGCTTGTCCTCTATTTTCTTTATTCATTTAATTTTCTTTACGTCTAATGTTTCTCCTAAAATTTTAAAAATTTATAAAAACTTAATATCTTAATATCTTAATACAATACAAAATATAAAATATAAAAAAATTCAAACTAAAATTTCCCTAGTGGCCCTCTTTAGCCAAAATAAGCCTCTTGAGTCGCCTAATTTTTCCAAATATGGCTGAGCTACAACCCTAACTTTTTCATGATATTTATTGATCCAATCAATTTGATGTTTCTCTAAATATCTGGTATCAATCAACTCTAAACAAAAAGGAACCATTGTAAAATAATCGAACTTTAAGGATTCTCCATTATTGCTAACTTTTTCTCCTGTTCTTTCTCCGTTGTCTTCTCCATTATCATTAACAACTAGAATATCACTTTCAATTCTAATACCAAAATTATTCTCTTCATAATAACCTGGTTCATCGCTTATAAAATTACCTTCCTCTAGTGGTTTATAATTATATGATGTTTTTATCGGTGATAATCCGCATGGTCCACTATGAACACATATAAAATTATCAATTCCATGGCCAGTACCGTGATTATAATTACACCCAACTTCAATTAGTGGTTTACGAGCTAATGAATCGATGTAATAACTACTTGTACCTTTTTTAAATTTTAGCATTGCAACATTTAAATGACCCTTTAAAACCAAAGTGTACATTTTTTTTTCCTTTGATGTTGGCTCACCAAAATGGACTGTTCTTGTTATATCTGTCGTACCTTCCAAATATTGTCCACCTGAATCCAATAAAAATATCTCATTTGGATTAATAATCGAGAATTCTTCATTTGTTGGTTCGTAATGAACTATAGCACTGTTACTACCAGTAGATGCAATTGTCGAAAATGATAGCCCCATGAAGTTTTCTTGTTTTGAACGGAACTCATTTGTTTTATTCACAACATCAATTTCACTAATTTCAATACTGTTTTTAATTTTTTCTTCAAACCAACCAAAAAATTGAATTAATGCAACACTATCCTTTAACTGTGCAATTTTATTGTTCTTAATTTCAGTTTTATTTTTAATACCTTTAAATTCAGTTATAATTGATCTGAAAACAACTTCATAAACACTTGGTAAATTTATAAATAACGCATAACTTGGATTAATGCATAATCCGATTTTTTTAAAATCAGTATTAACTGGTAATAATCCAGGTAAATCAAACCAGATTTGTTCGTACTGTCTAATTTCTAATTCACTACCAAATTGATCTTTTAAATAACTAGTTGACTCACTTTTTAACTTTTTTTTATCCACATAAACTTTAATTTTATCAAAGGTGATAATGACATAACTAAAAAACACTGGATTAAACGTTATATCACTTCCTCTTAGATTCAGTAACCATGCAATTTCGTCCAACATACTAACAACAACCGCAAAACATTTGCCAATTCTCATAAACTCTCTAACTTTTTCAACTTTTTTAATTGAGTCTTCACCAGAGTATTCCAATTCATAGACAAAAATTGAATTCAAATTTTTAACTGGCTTCTTAAATTTATCATTGTCAGTTGATTTAACCAGATCAATTAAATTTTTATCTAAATCAACACCAAAGTTTAAATTATAATCAAAGCATTTTGCTAGCAACTCTTTACCCATGGAATAACTAATCAATTTTGGGTCGACTGCAATAATACCGTTTCTATGGAAATTTTCCTTTTCTACAATTGTTTGCTCTATCATCCAATCAATCCATGTTGGATACCCTTTGACGCCTTGTTTTAGTAACGTCCAATTATCATCTAGTTGATTTTCAGCCTGAATAAAATATCTACCATCAGTACTCAATGCCGCCTTTTCCATGGTGATTATTGCAATACCTGAAGATCCTGTAAATCCACTTATAAACTCTCTACGTTGGTCAAAAGCTGATGTATATTCCGATTGATGTTCATCTTCTGATGGAACAATGTATGTTGAAATATTATACTTTTTCATTAATGATCGTAGTGATTTTAATCTTTTTGTCGAATTGAAAGTTTTTGTTGTGAAATTTGATGATTCTACTGAATTAATTGATTCAATATCCGACGTCGACTCAATTAAACTTAAAAATTCATTGTTTTTTTCATTATCTATTCCCATACTATAATTATCATTATTTGTTCTAAAGCCAAAATAATTTTTTAAAGCCGAAAAACAAGTTGCTTGGGAATCTGGTGAATCTAATAATTTTATTTTATTTGATGACATTATCTTAAATCGTAGGATGCAACAAATATACTACAAAGAAATATAAAGTTAAAAACGTTATAATGAGTCCTCTGCCATGTTGCTTTTATTAATTTGAGTCATGCTCGAACAAATTCGGTTGCGAATTTTCGGGTACCACATACACGGCTGCGCAACTAAAGATAATAACCATTAAGATTACCATCACCTGTAATATACTAAATACTAATGTATCAAAGGAAAAAAATATACAGGAAGAACTAGATTTAAAGCAAATAATAAGTTGATTTTTTTAGAACCATGAAAAAAGTCAATGTGTGGAACCGGTATTGACATCAATAACATTTTGATCCATTTTCTCTTTCTCATTTTTGTTATTAACATCATCTAGGTTTACTTCTGGTGTTGGCTCACCTTCAAACCCATTAACATCAAAAAAGTTTCTTCTAACTTCAACGTAATCATAAGCAAATTCACCAATTTGATCTTCATCCATACCATTTTCTTCAGCTTCTTCACTTGCTCTAATTGAACAATAGGGTATTTTGTTAACGACAAAACAAATTAATGAAGTAACTACAACACACCAGCCAATAACTGCAAAAATGTAAGCTATTTGTTTATACATTTGTTTCCAATTATGATTGATCCAGCCACCTTCATGTTCTGTATAACCATCGTAACCAATAACATAATTGGCGGCAAATATTGAGTTAAAAAATAATCCAACGACACCGGCAATACCGTGCTCAGCTAAAACATCCAATGTATCGTCAACCTTTAACCAAACTTTGATAATGGTGGCAAAGTTACAAATCGAACCCGCCAAAATACCAAGGATAACCGATGCCCATAGTGGTATACAACCTGATGTTGGAGTTGCAGCGACCAAACCTGAAATAATGCCGGAACAAAGACCAACTGTTGACCAATGTTTTGTTTTCAGATAATCCAAGGTGACCCAAGTAAAGCCGCCAAATGCTGCACATAAATTACTATTCATTATTGCATAAACGGATTTCATCGAGGGTGTAATACAAGTTAATCCATTAAAACCTAACCAACCAAACCACAACAACATCGTACCAATGGTAATCATCGAAACATTGTGCGGTCTAAAATTAACCATTAGGTGCTGTCTACGTTCACCTAGAAAATATGAAATGACGAAACCTGAAAAGCCTGATAAAATTTCAACTGGTCCACCGCCAGCATAATCCAAGACCCCCCATTTATAGGCCCAACCATTGGCATTCCAAATCCACGATGTAACAGGACAATACACTAATGTTAGCCAACAAAATGTTATTGGTATAAACGGTAAAATTCTACCTCTTTCACAAAGTGCACCAATCATAATGCATGCAGTGATTGACGAAAACATACCTTGAAAATTGGCAAATGCCATTTCAGGGTATTTATTATTATTCAACTCAATAGTGATATCTAAATTTTGGTAACCAAAATTATGTAGATTTCCAATGAATTTATTTGTTGCTGTTGACGAAAATGCCAATGAGTATCCCCAAAAATACCATTGAAATATTGAAATCAGTAGAATGAAAAAAACTGAAAAAATCATATGAAGAGCAGATTTACGTCTTGCTAGACCTGAGTATAAGTAAGCCAATCCAAAACACATAATCAGAACTAGGCATGTTCCTGTAACTAGCGTAAGTATTGTTGCTTCGCTGTAGACTTCAGTCCAAATATGAGAGACTTCTTCACGTGGTATGAGTGATGGCATTTTTTTGTATAAAATTAAATGGAAGCAGTTAAAAAATATGAAAATGAATATATCAAGCAAATGGATTAATAATGGACAAAAAACTGAATAAGTAATAAGCTTTATAAACTGTTATCAAAAAAAATTCTGTTTCTACGTTGTTTTTTTGTCCAGATGAAACAGATGGATGACTATGTATAAATTTGTATGGCAATAAAAACAAAATACAAATCAGATTAAGAATATGAATGAGAATGAGAACGAGAATGAGAAGAAAATGTGTTTAGTGAATAGTGTTTAGTAAATAGTAAGTCTCAGCAACAGAAATTAACAAAAAATAGTAAATGTAATGTCTGTTAACCGGTGGCTATCTGTCTCTATCTGTTCTATCAGTAAAAAAATACGAGTGCTGCAAATTTTTTTATTTGGAGAAGTCAATTTTTCTAAACTCTTGAAGTATATATATATATATGTATATATATATGTATATATAGATATATAAACAAAATTTTATAAGGAAAAGGAAATAGATGTGTGGATATGTTGTAGGTAAACTTCTAATTCAAGAGACAGTGATTTCAGGTTTAAAGACATAAGGTTACGAAATATCGAACGGAAATCAGTTGGGTGTCTCTGGGACCGGTTGATGTTTTCCAGTAACGGTTAATCCAAATAGATAAGCAATTAGAACAGGTTACGATAGGATAGAGATACATGTCTAACTGCTTTAACCAGTCCTACCGGCGGCTACAGGATGAACATTTTATTCCATTTTTCTGACTCCTTCCAGCGCTTTGTGTTGTAATTTACCCCGGATTCACAGCATTGCTTTGCTATTTGCAATGTTTTACTGCTCTATTTCACGTTACGTTATGATGTTATCTATTATCTACTCTGTCTGTGTTTTCTTCATATCTTTCTTTTACCGTTAACTTCACAAAAGAACTAACCCCTTTATGGATAATTTCACCGTCAACTGCAACGATGGCCGAACCAATAAGAAGGCGATCGCCCAATATTGCCGGCCACGAACGCCCCATTGCGGAGAGCTGTCAAAATCAAAAAAAACACAAAAAAGAAAATTTTTTGATTTTGACAGCTGTAAGGGTTCGATGAGTTTGGTGTGGACATGGATTTGACAACTAAGAGCGTGATGTGTGTCTAGAGTCAATGGGATACCAGAAGCCATCTTTAAGTTTGTATAATTCAATAGCAACTAGCTGTTCACTGTAAAAAACGTTTTTTTTATTTATTTGTCCTAAAAAGTTCTCGTACTATTTTTTTTAATTAACAGGCAATGAAGTCAATAGGCATTAAAGAAGATTCCTGAAACCGTTTTACCTCAAAATTACTTTAGTTTGTAGCCTTTAGACTTTTCATTGTTGCTGACATATCGACACCTAATCTTAAAAAATGTTAGATATTGAAGCAATAGCAAGTGCAGTTGCAGCATATTGGAATATATTTTATTTCCATAGCTATACAACGTGAAAGATTTTCTTTATTGCGGGAAAACAGTGCATTTTTACGGTGCTGGAATTTCAATGGTTGTGGGCCGAAAATATGTGCCAGATTAAATTTCAGCGGATATCGGAGAACACGCTATTATACGATAGTGTTATAGGGTTATAGTTGTCGGGTTATAGTTGTCGGGTTATAGTTGTCGGGTTATAGTTGTAGGGTTATAGTTATGGTGTTATAGTTATGGTGTTATAAGGTTTTATTGTTGTATTGTTGTATTATTGTATTGTTGTATTGTTGTACTGTTGTAGTGTTATATTGCTACATTGTTATATTGTTATCTTCTTATATTCTTATGTTGTTATATTGTTATATTGCTATATTGCTATATTGTCATATCACTATATTGTCATATCGTTATACTGCTTTACTGCTATACTACCACAGTAGTATCATTGTTTAATGAGTTGACATGTTGATTTGCTATTGTAGAGCTACACTTGAAAGAAAGTCGGTTGCATATTTATACTTTTAATCTCACGCAAGTCATAAACATAATATCTCTTAGCTGTTTCGCATTATGGCGATGTTAAGTTAATAAGGTATTTACAAGAGTGTCTTCAGTTTCAAAGCGATTTCAATTGTGGTCGACTCTTGTATTATTGTAAGATATAGTTGGAGCTAGTATACTAATCGTACTGTTGTTATTACTAGTTTACTACTACTAATACTACACTAATGCTGACTACTAGAAAGTTACTGTGCTATTACTAGGACACCACTACACCAGTACATTACCACTGCACTACTACACTACTTTACCACTTCAATGCCCCAATAATACTACTACACTAATGCCAACCAGCTTCCTTCCCGTAAAATACTCCATTAATACGCAACACCGTCAGGAGGTACAACTGCTTTTCAAGTAATAACCTAGATATAATCCAACTTTCGGATCAAAACTTCTCAGCAGCAAACTAGTCATATACCAGACGCATAAAGTCCTGTGATGAACGAATCAAGATATAGCGGCTGTTGCCTTCACGTTTTGCTCTTGTCTGCCATTGACATCTCCTGCACCAATTTATATTCTGCTCCACCTCATAGATCTTCATAGATGACCAATACTAAATATATCAAAACGTATCTTATCGGTGGTATTCCATACCAATATCATGGCATCCACATCCTTACACCTGTTGGACACCGTAATTGTTGGGTGCTACTTTCTATAGCCAACTAATCACAGTCGAGCTTCAATTGTGTGACCGCAACCATGGACCATAACCATTCTTTCAATACAACAACTACACCAAGCAGAATGACATAAAAGAAGTAAACATGTGGCTTCTAAAACCCTACAATTGATTATTAAAGAACGTGTCACAATTTATTTTCCCCATAGTGGATGGGCTGACAGCCAATCAGATCCACGTTCTCGTAGTCTCAAACTCTCGATCGCTCGTTCCTCGTCATTTCTCGTCGTTCCTGAGGATTCCCAACAGCATGTGAAAATTAAATTAAATTATTTGTTTTTTTATTTAATTGTATCTTTAATTCTCCGTAAATTGTAAATTTTCTTCGGAATTCTCTCCTTTCCTCTACTTTTGCTTCTATCAGTATCTGTTTTCTATCATCTTTTACAAACTCAATTACTATAACAATGGCTCCATTACCTTTTTCCGATATCTCTAAACCAACCCAAGACATCTTATCCAAAGATTTCTACCACGCCACCCCAGTCTCTTTAGATTTAAAGACCGTTGCTCCAAATGGTGTTACCTTTACTTCTAAAGGTAAGGTTGCAGGTGAAAAGGTCTCTGCTTCTTTAGAAACCAAGTATTCCGACAAACCATCAGGATTATCATTGACTCAAGGTTGGGCTTCAAACAATGCTTTAACTACCAAAATTGAATTGGCCGACGCTTTGTCTCCAGGTCTCAAATCCGAACTTGTTTCAACCTTGATCCCAGGTGCTTCAAAATCTTTAAAATTAAACCTATACTTTGCTCAAGATTCTGTCAATGCCAGAGCTTTCGTTGATTTATTAAAAGGTCCTGTCTTCAATGCTGATTTCACTTTTGGCCAAGATGGTTTTACCACAGGTGGTGCTCTTTCTTATGACGTCAAATCCGCTTTATTAACTGGCTACTCTGCTGGTATTGGTTACAAAGCTCCATCTTATGCTTTGGCCTTTGTCGCTGGTAACAACTTATCAGTCTTCTCTGCCGGTTACTACCATAAGGTCTCCGATGAATTAGAAGTCGGTGCTAAAGGTACCTTCGACTCTAAGTCAACCTCCGCCGGTAACCCAGTTGCCATCGAAGTTGCTTCTAAATACCAATTGGATAAAACTGCTTTCGTCAAGGCAAAGGTTGCTGATTCAGGTATCCTTGCTTTAGCTTACCAACAACAATTAAGACAAGGTGTTAAATTAGGTTTAGGTGGTGCTTTTGATACTTTGAAATTAGGTCAATCCGCTCATAAATTAGGTCTTTCATTATCTTTCTCTGCTTAAACATCTTGATTGATTTTAATCTCTCGAAGCTTTTTATCCTTAAACCTATATTTCCTTAGGTTAAATTAAATTAAGTTATATTATATTAAATTAAATTAAATTGAATTAAGTTACTTATATTAAGTTAAAACTATATGATTGCTTTAAATATTCATTCTAACGAAATCAGGTTTCGTGTCGATATTATAACGTAGAATTGGTTGGAAAACTTCAATAAACTCTAAATCATATTCACCTTTTTCTCTTGTAAACTTACCATATTCATCGTATGCACCGCTCAATGTCCATCCTTGTAAAAATTTTCTAATTAATCCAATTAAAACCCCAACCCTATGCTTACCTTTATTTGAATGAATTAAAATTGGGTAGTTTTCTTTACAAAGCAAAATATTCATTATTTTGTTGATATTATCTTCAATGTTAATCTTACATAAATCTTTATTCTCCTTTTCTTTCTTTTTAATTTTCTTCTCATCTCCGCCTTTAAATGCAAATTCTAATGGAATATAATTAAAATCAATTTCTTCTCCTTTAATCCATTTATAATAATCCCAATTATCACACTTATCACCAATATAGATAATCGTCTTCAATTTCAAAGATTCTAAAAACGGGTAGCTTATTGGTTGTGGATGTCCCGACCTATAAAGATCCGCTTCCACAATTCCAAAATTTATTGGTGGTACATATCTTGGTCTTAGATCTTTAATTTTTAATGATGTATAATGTTTATGTTTAATTTTACGTTCCCTTCCAATCTCATTATCATCTTCATCTTCATTTTTGTTTTTAGTTTCAAACATATTTCCGTCCCCGTGAACATCTTCCAATGCTAGATCTCTATTTTGCATACTATCATTTAATATTATAGAATTTCCGGTTTTCGGTGACGCTAACGTCAATAAATCAAGTTGTGAATTAAGTAGTTCATCTTTATAAGTATTTAAATCTTGATGTGCAATATAATACCTATCCGTCGGTGATGTAAATAATTCCCCACTGGGTCTTCTATTTAAAATATCATTAGAGCTATTTCTATGTTTTAATGAATTTGATGACACACTCGTCCCCAACCTTGTTCTTGAATTTGAATTTGAATTTGGATTCGAATTGGAATTTAAATTGCTTCCTTCTTTTGAAAGTTGAGTATCAGATAATTGTGATCGTAATTGCTTCTGTTTATCATATTGACGTAGCTGATTGAGTATTTGGTCCCCTTGTGAAAACATTATTATTAATTATTATATCCTTTATAATCAACCTAAATCAATTCTATTTTAAGCTATTTTATTTTATTATCTGCTTTTTTTAATTGAGGATTTCTTTAATATTAGCGAAAAAGAAAAAAATTAAAAAATAGAAAATAAGAACTAACACGAAGATGATTTTTCTATGTTGATTTTAGCTGTGATTCTCTGTCTGCCTTCAGCTCTCTTTAACTTCTTCCTTTTACTTTTTTCTCCATTTTTCCCCTAAGCAACTTGTACGTACAACAATCATGAGAGAATTGCATTTGTTAATTTTATTCCTCATACCATTTTTCTGTTTTACGTCTTCGGTTTCAGCTTTAGATGTAAATATAAAATTTCCATTTGATTGGAAACTTCCTTGGGATAGACATTATTTTGAACCAGGTGAAAAAATTGAGTTATTAGTTAATACAGTTGAATCTGAAAATACACAGATACCATATGCCTATTATAATTTACCATTTGTTTGTCCGCCGTCTGCTAATGCAAAGCCAGTTCATTTATCTGCAGCTGAAATTTTAAACGGTGATAGATTTTGGCAATCTGACTACCATTTAGAGTTTGAAAAAGATGAGCCTTGTAAAAGAATTTGTGATAGAGTGATTAAAAAAAGGGGTACTGAAAAGGCAATTGAATTCATTAAACAAGATTATATGGTTGAATGGATCATTGATGGTATTCCGGGTGCGACGACTTTAGTCAAAAGAAATAAGGATGATGCACCTAAGAAATATTATATTAGTGGTTTTCCACTAGGATTTGTTGAAAATGATGTTAGCTATTTACATAACCATGTCATGATGGTAATTAGATGGCACAAAGAATCTAATGATCCAAAGAAAAAAACTATTGTTGGTTTCGAAGTTTATCCAAAATCCGTTTCTGATTCACATTGCCCAGGTGCTTCAAAAAATTATAAAAATTTTGTTTTAGACCCAAATAAGGATGAGTTACTCATTCCTTTCACATATTCTATTTACTGGAGAGAAGATCCTGAAATTGATTACAATAGTAGGTGGAAAATGTATATTACATCTGGTGCAACTGAAAATGATGGCAAAATGCATTGGATTGCTATCATTAATTCTTTGGTATTAATCTCGCTATTAACTATAATTGTTGCAGTTGTTATATTAAGAACATTAAAAACAGATATTAGCAATAACGATGTTAATAATAATAATAAAAGTGGTCCTGCCACAGGTTGGAGATCAATTTCTCATGAAGTTTTCATTCAACCAATTTTACCTAAAACTTTATGTATGTTAGCAGGTTCTGGTGTTCAATTAATTTTTACAATTTTAGGCGTTGCAATTTTATTATTATCCGGTATGTCTGGTCCAAACACAACAATTTTATCAGCGATTTTATCGTTATTTGTCATTGCAGGTTTTTTCGCAGGTTTCGGCAGTGTTCAATTTTATAAGTTATTTTCGGCAAATACAAAAACTAGTGAATCTTTAAAGATTTCAATCATGTCTGGTTCTCTATTAATAACTGTATGTTTAATAATTACTGTCATTACAAATAGTATTATTTATGATAATCTTGATCTTGGAGAAAAATTGGAGGATCTTCCTCCAAGATCTATTCAATTCAGCACAATTTTACTTTTATTCGTTGGTTATATTTGTTTTGAAATTCCGATTAGTGCATTTGGTGGTATAGTTTCACAAAAAATTAACTTTATCACTAGGTTCATCAAAAATAAAATCCCTAATACTGAAGTTGTTAATCATCAGGATATTAGAAAAAACATCCCAAAACAACCATTATACAATAGGTTTTTCGTTTCATTATTTTTATTTGGTGCATTCCCTTTTGGAATTATATTTGTTGAGATGTTATTCTTATATAAAGCATTATGGGTTGATAAGTTATCCTCAATGTATATGTATGGATTCATTTCATTAACTGCTATTTTATTGTTTGTTGTTGTTTCTGAAATTTCAGTTATTTCAACGTATTTAAGGTTATCATCGGGTGATTACATTAATTGGCAATGGAAGTCTTTTATTACATGTTCATGCTCAATTTTAATCTATTTGATGAGTTATACAGTTTATTATTTGTTATTCAAGATGAAAATTGTTGATTTAGCATCTCCAATTTTGTATTTGATTTACTCAGCAATGTTAAATTTATTAATTTCTGTTGCTTGTGGTTCCTTTGGTTTGTTTACCTCCACTTTATTTGTTTATACTATTTATTCTTCAATTAAAAAAGATTGATTAATTATCTTCTAATTAATTGTTTTAAATAATGAATATAAACTCTAATATATAGATTCTAAATTATTAATCATAATTTACAAAATAATTTTTGCCCTTCTTTATAATTACTAACTAGTTTAACAATTTTACCGGCACAACCCCAGGATGATTGAAATCCAGCACCACCTGTACCATAACAATGAAACGCACCATCGATTAAACTGTCCTTTTCAATACGATAACCTCCTTTCCTATATGGTCTGAAACCGACTTGTTCTCTAACAACTTTTAGGTTGTCCCAGTTAAATTGTGGTAAGTATTTTTTTGGTCTAGATAAAATTCTGTTTCTTTGTTCCTCAGTAACAGTTTTTTCAGTTCTACCAACTTCAAAACAACCACCAATAATTAATTCACCTTCCCTACGTGGCATAATATATAAAGCTTCATCAGGGAATCCTGTTTCTTCTGTTTCAACGACGATGATTTTATCCAAACCAACATTGTTTTCAGCAACATAAACAACTCCTCTAACAGGATACATATTTTCATCATTAACAAATTGTTTAGCTAATAAACCAGTACAGTTAATAACTATATCTGCTCTTCCTTCTGCATGCCAGTTATAAGCATCTTCCAAATTAGCAACAGTACCACGTTTAAGCTTAAATCTATCACCCTTTCTATACATTTCATTGATTAAAAAGTTCATATAATAACCTGTATTAATAACAAATCCATCAAATTCAAATCCATAAACAAATTTTTCATTATCAAACTCCCATGGTAATAATTCTCTGAAATTAGATGATTCCAAATTTTTGAACCAAGGAAAAGTTTTTTTTTTTTGTAAGTCACCGTTAAATTTTTCTTTTGTAATTAAAACTCGATTTTTTCTTTCAATTATACCTGATTCAGGTTTAGTTTTAATGATCTCTTTAAATTTTTTAAATCCAATAGCATCAATATTTTGAACAAACTTATCATCAGGAGCTGCAAATGATTCCCAATTTGCTCCTGCAATTGGTGAAGTATAATTACTTTTAAATTCAAAATCTGTAGGTAATTGTTGACCAACGACAGTAACTAGGTTTTGTGGATCACTTCCTAATAATTCGTGGGCAACGGTTAATCCAACAACACCAGCACCAACAACAACAATTCTTGGCATTTCTATTTTTATTAGTTAATTATTTTAAAATATTTTAGAAGTATAGTAAGAGAACTTCGAAGGAAACAATTAAGCTTGAGTAAAGTAACAATTTCTTGGGCATTCCAGCTAATCTGGTCTGATTTTGGGATTTGCCGATAAGCGACAGTTTCGCAAAATCTACTACGGCAAAAATGTAAACTATGATAAAAATAAATAGAAATACTAATAAGCCCTAAATAAATAAATAAATAAATAAAGATAATCAATTCGGTTTAATATAAGCCCTGTTTAAATTATAAATCTCTCTGCAAAAAATGAACCAATCAACTTCTCTGAGATATTCCGGACAATTGCTAATAATCAATGGTTCCTCATCTTCCTCATCCTCTTCCTTTTCTTCTTCCTCTGCACCTTCATCATCCTCCTCCTCCTTTTCTTCTTGTTCTTCTTGTTCTTCTTGTTCTTCTTCTTCTTCCTTTCCTTCTTCTTTATGCTCGTTTTCTTTCTCGATTGGAGTGCTACTCAGTACAAATTGATTTGCAAATGATGAAACTAAAGATGAGGAAGATGATGATTTTCTAGTGCCTGTATGTTTTTGAGTATCTATCAGTGGAATAGCATCGATGGTAGTCATAGTAATTCCTGAATCTTCGGAATCAGAATGAAATATTGCATCTTCGTTTCCTTCTTCCATTATCGAAATACTATTTAAATTCTTGCTTACCAATCCTTTAGTATTGTAACCCGTAAAAGAGCCACTGGTTGTTGATATTGAAGATCTTTCGCTCGGATAAGTAGACGTAAATAAAGTGCTACTAGATGAAAACGTTGAAGAAAAACTTCCACCTACCCTAGATCGTTGTCTAGCAGCGAGCAACGGGCGTGGTTTTTGGTATTGTTGTTGATTTTGTTGTAATTCTATCTGGCGCTTTTGTTTCTGCTTTTTACGTTGTTGCTGTTCCTTTAGGCGTAGCTTCTGATCTCTTATTTTCTTTCTAGATTTAACATAAACCTCTTCCCATTTGAATAACTCATACATTAGTTTCAAATTAGGTTGGATTATAACATTTAATCTTCTCACCCTAACATATAGGTAGGCCCTTGGTAGACTAATATTTAACCTTTTAATGACTTCGGCAATACAAACAGTAGCTGACCTTGACACTCCAACTTGACAGTGAACCAGAACTTTTCCATTATTGTTATAACATTCATCAACGAAACCAATTGCATCATTAATTGTTGTAGTCAGTGTTCCAATACCATCGTCATTAATATTGCTGATTCTCATAATTTTCTTAACATTACTGACATAGCCATTGCGGTTATCCTTTTGATTACATTCTAAGGTAAGAATTTCGCATCCTGATTTGGTTGTCTCAACTGAGTAATTCATTGAATCAATCCATGGAACTCGTTCACCAACACTAACTAAATAGCCAATTTCAAGCTGTTCCAATAATGGTAGTGATGATGCGTGTTCTAATGATCCAAGATAAAGATGGGGTAATATACGGGATGGTAATGATCCCATAACTTCTTCAAAGCAACCCTCTGCGGTACTACCATTATCTATCTGTGAAGGAAACTTCCTAGCTAAATTAATCGGAGATGTAATTGCGGGTTGTTGGTTCTGTTGACCTCTCAACTGAACAATATGATGACCTGTAGGTGTGATAAAAGAAACATTACCGACGGATGTAGTAGATAATGAACCAAATTTCCCAGATGATCCAAAACCTATAGCGGATGACCCTACTGAACCAACTGAACCAACTGATTTTCTTTTTTTGGGTCTTAAAAGTAATGATCTAATAAGTAATCCATTGTCCTCAAAAATAAAGTTATTCATATTATCATTTTCATTGTTCAATGGAGAAAAATTATTCATGATCACCTCTAATTTGCCCAACAACGTGTAATCTGTTTTAAAAATAAAAAACGGCCTTTCATATTTCAAGTGCAACTCTGATATCGCTTCGTCTAAACCAATATTTTCAGCGTACATAATATAGCATAGTCCGAAAAGGGAAGTTTCGGTATAACCATCAGAACAATAAAATAGACCTGGGAATTCTTTGTTGCACCTATAATAGCATAACTTACACAAATTTATAATAGATAGAATGTCATCATCGGACATATCAGCCATAGAAACTGAGCCTGAAGGAGGGAATTCAATATTTATATTTTTCATTTCATAACAATTAGCAAAAAGGTTTCTGAGATGTGATAATGATGGAAACCTAGCACCTTCAACACAGCGGACAAATATCCTCCAATGTGCTTTGGGAAATGTTATCAACATAGAGTCCAGCTCTTTACGATCAACATTCTCAAAATTTTTCTTCGTGATATTAACAATTGTATTCTTTGGGTTACAATGTAGAGGTATATTTGAAAATTTAAAATCATCCTCTAACTTTTCAAGATAACTTAAATCATTCCCATTGTTCAACTGTATCTGTAAACATTCATAATCTGTAATATTTCCAAACCAGATACTATCCGAAATAGGCGTTGCAGTGGACATTTTTGATATTTCTAATCTTTCTCGATAAAGATAGTTAGAATCCCAATTATTGAACACTTTGAGATCATATTCGGAGCATAATTCAGTTTCATTTTTCACGGAAGACATCTCATTTAAAACAGGAATTGCCAATAAATCCGATTTTTCAAATTTATCTGCATCCGGATTTTCTAACACAAAAGTATTATATTTCTTCAGGTTATGCTGGTTAGAAGCGTTTTCTTCGCAGATAAGAATTTCTGGATGTTGTTTCTGGTACACTGTTTGAGCAATGTGTAATAAACGAGCGAGAGAAACACACTTGCAATTTCTGGCTGTTGATAGTCGGGTATCCGAAGTACTAACACAAAACTGGTGATCCTCATTCAAGCAATAAACTAGAAGATCGGAAACATGACTGACCTTGGAAACTTGAATATGGAAATTTCTTAAATTGATTCCAATTTCAGGGTCCATATCCTTAAATATAGGTAGTAGCCGTGTGTTTTCACAATCTCTGAGTATAGTTGTCAGAGAAAATAATTCAAGAATGTCCATCGGTAATAAAGATTGTAAATACAGTTCTACTGCCCCACCGTTAGGATATGGCATCAAAATATCATCGGCAGAAACCGTTCCCTTTATCAATCCAGTTGATTCTGTTATAATGCTTGTAAAATCTGACGACACTTCCCCTTTTATATTACTAGATCTAACAGACATTAGACACCTAACTTTGGGTGTGAGAGTTATTTTGTACAATTCACCATCTTCTTCTGAATCTTCCTCTAAAGAAATAGGTTTTTCAAACCTAATAATTCTAGTTTTATTATGACAAGTGTTTGCCTTATTAGCCAGAAAACTTATCTGACCATAATTGTTTTTGTGGATACCATGAAGCCAAGGAAACATGGTATCAACATTCGATATTTCGCTGTTATAATAAAGTTTTAAAAACTGTATCATTTCATCAATAGAAATCAATTTGCAGGCTTGTAAGCTACCAACAGATCTATGATTGCAAAAAAATGATCCTTGGCTATCAAACGGATTCTTAATTAATGGTTTTTGAGAAAATTTGAAAGCCTCCAACCCAAAAGTGATATTGCTGCTTTTATCAGCTGTAGCTGTTTTGGATGATATAAATTGGGAAAATTCAAAATCTAATTTAGATCTGGACTTATCGCCTTCATCCTGTGACGAACTGTTCGCTCTCTTAGCACTTCCTCTGAGCTTTTGTATATGTCTATATTCGTCTTCATCTAAATCCTCTGTATGGAAGGTACCTTCAAAAGGTGACGATACAATTTGATGTGATGATACCCCATTTTCTGGCACCTGCGTTAAAGATATGGAATGATTATTAATTGAAGGAGGATTTAGAGAGGATACCAAAGATGAAGATGACGAATTAAATGATGATGATGATGAGAGCGCATCTAAATTAATTGCAGGGTCTTCTCTACGAGGTATATTTATGGTTGCTGTTGATATGGTGTCAGTTGTTTCAATTGTGATAGTTGTTGTAGTTCGGGTACGAATTGAATTTGAAGAAGGACTGTTATAAATATGCTCATCGGATGAAATATCGATAGAATTTGATAATCGATCCCCAGGATCGAATACGCTCATGATATCTGTAGGTGATTAAAAGATTATTAAAGGGAAAGATAGGGAATGTTTAGATAAGAAGAAAAAAAAACAAAATTGCGAATTTTTTGTGGATTTTACAACTAAGGTGGGACAAGTTGTGCATGAAAGTAAAAATATTTCTTTTTTATTACAGGCAACTTAAATGTATAGAGATAGTTACAAAGTTACATAGTATTACACCTTTTGTATAATCGAGATCAAGTATTTCAAAAACTGTCTGTCCGTGCTACCCACTAACGTTTGCACAAATTCATTGGCAAGATCGACTGGGAAACCCAAGTTACTAACCAGCACATTACTGATCTGTTGGCAATTTGATTCGTTGTAGCCTTCTTTACCTGTGACATTGTTGGAACTTGTGCTATTATTGTCAGTAAACCCATTATTCATCTTACCTGTACTTTTCTTCATTAGAACATTTGCATCAGGAACGTTAAAACCCACATGTGCTATTCCTTTTAAAAGCCTGCAGACTTCTAATAAGACGTTATTCCTAAACTGGGCATCTTTTAACAGCATTCTATTGGCAACTGGTACTTTAAAACCAATTTCAATAGCAATCAGAATAGAGTTGCTCACCAATAATTCACCCGCTTGTTCAAAAACGTGGCTATCATTTTTGAATGTATCGTTTACATCAACAACAATACCTGAACCAACACCTTGGCACAAAACATTTAACTCACATAGTGCAAGTTTGACCACTGTAAAATCGTTTTGTTCATAATTATATGCATAATTCGACATGAGGTTAACGATATTAACCAACATTGATTTGTTTTCCGGATTACTTAACCACAGTGAATTCATATGATCGTTGGAAACTGCTATCAACAAAGAAATAAAAGATTTTTGTAAATCTAAAACATCTCTTTTGATAAATTCATCACAAGCATCTCTACTATCCTTTTCAATTCTATAGACAATTTTACTAAGGAATGGTGCCAATAATGAACTTAGCATTAAATATAATCCTTGGTTTTGGCCACAGTAATGGAATAGTTGAGTTATAAAATTAATAAAATTGATGATTTCTTGAATTTTTAATTTGTCAAAACTAATCATAATTAAAGAGATAAATTTCGATAGCATACCTTGCAAAATATCACTAGCTTGATTGAATTTGGATAAAATAATGAAAAGCCTAACAATACAAAATTCACTCGGTTCTCTAACCACGCTGAAATTAATAAAATTTTCTAATGTGATCAGAATGACTTGTGAAATTTGCTGCAGCAAACCGGCAAGCTTTTCATTGTAGTCATCAGTTTGTAAAGAATCAAAGCCCTTTAAAATAGTCCCCATTGCAATTAGCGAATGATGGACTTGAATTAATATATTAACGTTTAGATTGGAAATAGAATTGATATAATTTTCCAGGTTTGAAAATAAAGGTTGTAGGACACTCTCAAAAATCGCAATTTTTTCTTCATTGTCGTTAATAAATGTAATTAGTAAACCGATTGATTCAAAAAGGTAAAGTTGGTTCTCAAAACTGCCCGACTCTTCTATTAAACCCAAATCAATATTTTGCAAAGAATCTTCGGAACCCATAATATTCTTGTTAGATATAATTTCAAAATTAAATGATAATAATGGTAGCAAAGTTTTAATTAATTCTTGAATTATATAATCCCCAACTCTTGGTTTAGTCATCTTAATAAATCTATAGAAAATATACCATGATCTATATTTAACTTTTTCGTTCTCACTGAAAACACCAAAATTGGAAACAAAAATGTTTAAAATCTTCAATAAAATGTCCTCTTTATTGACACCTTCCACTTGAATATTACCATTAGTGAAAAAAGCGTAATGTTTCATAATTAATTCAAAAAATAATAACTGGATCAATGGATGGCTAACTAAAATATCAGATGAGTTATTAACAACTTTGCATAACATTTCGTTAAAAACAAAATATGGTCTGGATGCATTAACCATAGTTTTAGGTAAATTCATAACATTATTTCTTAACATTTCACTATAATATGTCAAAACATTAAGTCCTAATTCAATTGTTCTCCAGTCATTATTAGATTGTTTATTATTCAAACTTTTGAATAAAAACTCTTCAATACAATTGATTAAAACTTCTAATGCCAGACCTTCATTCAAAAGAACGATTGAATCTAGAAAAACATTCAATTTGGATCTAATTTCATTGAACTGTTCAATCGTTTCATCATCATCACCATCATCTTCAGAATCAAATTTCATTTTGAGGATAATGTTTTTCATTAAAGTTCCTAAAATTTCAACATTGTTTAGACTTGACAGGTCAATATTTTCAATAGTAATATTTTTCTTCAAAAACAATAAAAAGAGACCAATAAATGTAAAAACTTCCAAGGAAATATCATCATATTCATTTCCCAAAAATTCAAAAATCAGAGGCAAAATTTCTAAAATTTTGGAACAAGCCAAATTCCTAAAGGCATCGTTGGCTAGTTCTTGATCTGAACTAGTATCTAATAGTGAAACAAGTTCTGAACCAATTTGATCAGTAAGTCTAGCTAATGCTAAGGAAACGTCAAAATCAAGATCCTTTGAACTGATATTTAATTGGGTTAAAATACTTCCCAAATTTAAAAAATTTACTAATTCTAATTTCTTCACTGATGGCATTTTTTTATGTAAAATTTCATTGAATGTATTAGCTGTAGTTATTCTTCTTTTAGTGTTACTTGAGTCACTTAGAAATTGGTAAAGTAATGTCATATATTCCTGATCTAAAATAAGGTTAATTTCAATCCATGAAACATAAGAACCAATACATAAAACTGTATTGTTAACGATTTCATCTGATAAAGTTTTGTCTGGATTATTAGGTGAAGAAAAATAAACCATAATTTTCTTCCATGTATTGGTCATCTCGACCATATCCTTGGCCCTAATGGCATCTTTTAGTAAACCATTTTTTTCTGATGTTGATGGATCTCTGGCAATCATTTGATCACCAATCTCTTGATGAATAACCAATAAAGTTCTTACGTAGTAATCAGTCGCTATAGCATTGAAAGAATCTCCCGTAATAGATAACGATAATAAATCTTTGATTAAATCTGTATAAGTTGTCAATGTACAATGAACAAATATCAAACCCAGTGTTTTAGCCAACGCATTTCTTAGAAATACTTCTTCTACCTCATTTTTCATAATGATATTTTTCAAATAATTGAACACGGCGTTGTTCAAAGTAATACTTTCATCATTGGTCAAAGTGGGTAGTCTGTCATCCAGAAGCTGAAGGACAAAAAATTTGACATTTGGAGAAAGCTGATCTTGGGATGGATCTAATAATTTTAGGCAATGTTGCCACCCATCTGGAGATGATTTTATTTGATTGATAAATGAAAGAGCTTGCTCTTTCAAAGCGGAATCGTTTGTACCACTGTAGGCGATATCCACCGCTTGCTGAATTTGTGTTTCCATTCCTTAATGACAGACGAGGAGTTTAAATTGAATGCTTTTTTTTTTGATAGAAATATGAAGTGAAATATATTATGGGAGAAAAAAGAGAATGACACTGTTTCGTAGTCTTTATTTAGTCTGCCAGGAAATAAAAAGAGGATTAATTAATGCAAGAAAGAAAAGAGAGATACAAAAAAAAGTTGAAAACAGAATTGTATATATTTCTAATAGTAATACAATGGGATTATGTTGCGGTATATGCGTATATAAGACTAAAGAAAGATTTTCAATATCGATAAGAAGGGCCATGTAGATACTTTCTATCTAGATCAGCGTGAAGTTGGAAAATTATGAGTGAGCTCTGAAAAAATTTTCAAACCAGATCAATAAATCCGGGCGGGACTATGGTACTTTTTGGTTCACCTGTTTACTGTAAACAATTGCTTAGCCCGTAACGTGGTTTTGAGGTCTCAATTTATCATGTACATTAGTATTAGATATCTATAATGCATATCTTTTTATAGCGCTAATGGCTGAGTAAAAAGAGAGAAGTCGTAGTGGCTATGTTCACATTTACTGTCACACGCCGGTTCTGCCTACTCAAGGGACAGAAATTGATTCTCAATTTTAGCGTTATATTCGATTGCTTTAATTCAAAAATAATCTTGCAACTACGAGTTCCAAAGGCAAAAAATTAGTAATTATATAACTTTGATTCTTTGAAATAAATGACCTTAATTAAGCCAGACAAAAAATTTATTGAAGTTGACTACCCTTATATTGACTTTATTTAAGGTACGCAAGCAAAAAAAATAAGGGTCAATTAAATTATTGACTTTGTTCCGATACCGGGAGTCGAACCCGGGTCTGCCCGGTGAAAGCGGACCATGATAGCCGTTACACTATATCGGATACTACACGCTTGTAAGAAACCGAAATTCACTAATAGTATTTCTCCGGATTAATGGATTACCCCCTTCGTCAATTTACTAATACTTTAAGGAGATTATCATGATCTTTGCTATCTCCTCATCTAGATGAATTAATTGAATGATCATATCCAATAATAATGATGAAACAAAGTAACATAAAAAGGAAGACAAATTCTCTAACATGAACGTTAGAAATAAACATTTTAAAAGAATCACCTTTCGCTTTACATATTTTATAGTTATAA